>CATQJA010000671.1:0-16070 GCA_958295435.1 Mesorhabditis spiculigera
ATTCGAACCATTACTCCCATTAAATTACGAGCTCCGATAGCCAAGCTCCGATAGACGCTACCTGGGCCCTGCTTAGGAAGCTATGTTTGAGGTTCCTTTAAAAACTATAATAAGGTTTTTTACGGCCCGTTTTTTACAGACAGTATTGAAAAAAGTATATTTTGAAAGTCTTTGACTAAAATCTTAACCCCTTTACTCCCCGATCAAATTCCGCTCCGCTCCTCGTTACTTGGGCCTTGCGTTGGACCCTTGGGCCACGGGGTGTGGATAGGTGTGTGCGGCTGGATGAATAGGGATCGGCACCCCTCCCTGCCCTTCAGAACTGCCCTCCTATAGAATGTGCCCAACGGATCGTGACTTAATTGAAGTCACCGGATGCGATAATTGGACCGAGCAGAGACATGAAAAAGCTGGCGGGGGTCTGGGGTTCATTCTGTTGCTCCACGGGGGGCTACGGTAGCTGTGGGTGGAAACGTAAGGATTGGCAGTGATCCGGAATGATACGGAATGGTACGGAATGGAAGTAGTGATCCGCAATGGTTCGGAAAACTCCGAGATGAGACCAAAAATCTGGAATCAACCGGTTGATCCGGAATATTACGAAAAGCTCCGGAACGCAAATGATTGTATCCAAATGATACGGAAAAATCCGGATACGATCAAACTAACTGGTACGAAACGAAAGCTCCAGAATTGCCCCGAAGGTCCAAAACTATTCAGATAGCACCAGTATAATTCGGAAAGTTCCAAAGTTCACAGAAAAACCAACCTCATGTCAAACTCGGCGGTTCCGGGTAGTGGCAACGTCATCGGCTTGTACTCGATTGGCGTGGCAACCTTAGGCTCGGGCGGGGGAGTATCAGCGCTGGAAGAGCTGGAATGTCAGGAATTGTATAGAAAAGGGACTTGGGTTACTGTAGCTAGACACAAATTACTTACCCGGATTGAGTCCGACTCTGACAACGCTCGCCGGTGAGCATCATCCCATTCTTCGAGGCGGCTCGGTCTTTGGCACGGCGGTTCTTGAACCACACTTGGACCACCTGAAATTGAGGGTTAAAGCGAAAAGAGAGTTTAATAACTATAATTAAACCACCGAATTTTTAATTCACAAGGAAAGTTTCAAGAATGACAAATATACTGTCTCTAAGTTGACTCACCTGCGTGTTCACTTGAGCCCTTCCTTCCGGCAGCTGTATCTGACGAGCCAGCTCCTCGCGCTTGTACAAATCCGGATATTTCGTTTGCTTGAACACATTTTCAAGGTGTTCAAGCTGCATCCGGTTAAAGGAAGTGCGCTCGCGACGTCCGCGGAGTGCGGCATTTCTGCAAAAAGGTCAATTTTTTGAGATCCGGATACCGTAACCGACCAGACCGCCAGCTTAATTAGCCTCTAAAAAATTGCTAGTTATCAAATAATCAGGATTTTTTGGCAGGGTTACTGTAGGTAGCCTCCAAAAATAATCAGGCCGAAAATTGTCAATTTTAAGCTGAATTACGGTAGGTCGTCATGAGAGTTCTCGTAATTTGCATCCAAAAATTTTCTAGTTGAGATTCTGGCTTACTAGGGAGGTATCTGAACTCGGCATCGAACCTTGAGAAGTCAGATACACCATTCGACGCGCCTTGTCGAGGGGATTCCAAATATGTAATAAAATCAACCAGAGCGTATAACCGTAAAAAGTTATGAGCATTCGAAGTCGACAAAATGATGAAAAACAGTATCTTTGAGACCCTGTATCAACCCGCGGAATGGAATTTAGCCTAAACTGATTAGTGCACCTTATTGAACAAAGAAAGCTCTTTCAAATGAGCTATGTTACATACGGCTGCCAAAAATTTCCGTAAAAAAATATTTTTGGAATGTGGCGTAAGGGTAAGGTATGGACAGCTTGCCGAAGACGTTCGAGAATTTCGCGTAAAGCCTATGTAAGATAGCCCCATCGAAAGAGAATTTTTTGCTGATCAAGATGTACTGTTCTATTTTCGACAAATTACATTCTTCGAATTCGTACAGAGTCTTAAAAGGACGGTTTTTGATGATTTTGCCAACTTTGATATAGAGAGCGTCCAGTCCTGGTCTTGTTGCCCGGGGTTATTTTATCATCGCTGGTGCCTTTTAGGGGTCACACAGTCAAGAAAAACTTATTCCCGAGTTTGGAAATGCAAAAAGTAGGAACTGGTCGAAAAGCAAAAAATAAAAATCGTGAGTGGATCCGAACCCTGGTCCTACAGACCGGAGACCCATGCGCACACCACTAGGCCACGGGGCCGATGGACAGGGTGCGCTGGGAGGGGCTCATATCGCCGCGGCGCATTTCGCTGCAAAACTTAAAATGCTCATAACTTTTTATCGTTATAGGCTCTGGTTGATTTTATTACATATTTGGAATCCCCTCGACAAGGCGCGTCGAATGGTGTATCTGACATTTCAAAGTTCGATGCCGAGTTCAGATACCTCCCTAGTTAGATAGGCAATAAAATTGATAAAATCTGCAAAATCCCACAAAAATCAATACTACCAGGCGGCAGCCGAATGCGATAGTCGCGATGCCGTCTGGCATAATATCCCAGCTTAGCCCGGGCGGACTATAAAATCCCGAACAAATAAATCCGGGCCTTGCCCCCACCGGGTCGATGATCCAAATCCAAATCCGGGTCGTGGAGGATCAACACCCACAAATCCCCCATAGATTGCCTTGATCTTTTTGCATATAGGTAAATCCGCCGGAATGCTGGCAGATTTTTTTAATGCCAGTTGTGTTAATGTTAATTAATTCGCTACATTTATGCAAATTGGTTCAAAGCCCAAGTTTAAATGTATTTTCAAATTGCACTGTGTATTTAATGACTCTTAAGGTGTCTGTCAGGCCTTCCCGGCCCCTTAAAAAGGTATAAGATCTCAAAAACGAACCGTTAAAGACGCTAATAATTACGATTATGATTATTGTGAATTTAGCATCCATTTATTCCATTGATTCATCAACCTTTATGCAAATTAATTCGCTATCTCGCTACTGCTTATACCACACCCTTCCCCCAAAAGGTGTTTACCATAAGAGACACCCCCAAATTAACGAGGGGCATGGCTCTAGGTGTCTACCAACACTACCAACACCATCAGCACCTTGACTTGCCACCCATCATCACACATTTCCGGCCCCCTCTCCCCGGCCCCAGTTTCCGGTTTTGCGCTTCCGGAGTCTTCCACGCTCGCACGCTACGCGCATGCCAAGGCCGAGGGAAGATGGTGAAAATTAGAATAGGGTGTGTGCCGGGTGGTATCTCATTAGCATCGTATTACAGGGAAGCTTAGGCATTGCGGAAAGGATTTGACTGGGTGATCCAGGATCCAAAAAATGCTTTGCATCGAAATTTCGATAAATTTTCTAAGGCACCAGGAACCCAGGAATTTGCTTTTCACACTTTTCTAGGCGTCTATCCGATCTGTAGTAGGTTTTAAAATATCCTGGAGCTATTTTTTAGCTTCCCGGCCCCTTGAAAGCTAAGCTGAAGCTGAGCATTCGCTTTTGACAATGCCAAAATAGTATAAGATGCCTAGCAAAACATCAACCTTCTTCGAAAACCATCATTAATGCGCTGATATTGCAAAGGTCCTTTTTTCGTTTCACAGCCCCTTTAAAATCCCCCCCCCCCCAGTAAAATTTGCATAAACTATCAAAAATAGATCGTTCTCATTACGTCCACCCCGGTTCAAATTCTCCTCCTGACCCGATTTCTCGGCTTCTCGGCGATTTTTGCGAAATTTCCCCGTTTTTACACTTGGCCGCACCCCCCGGCCGCCCCGGTGAACAATGAGTAATTTGGCATCCAGGGCCAGCAAAAATTCAGTCCAAAAAATGGCCACCATCAGTAGGGGGAGGCGGCTAGAGAGGTGTTCGTTATGGTGGGGGATAACTAGCCGGGGTGACTGCATCTAGGTCAGCTAATATAGAGCTGTGCCAAAATGAGGGACGATGGATTTAAGAGTGAAATTTTGAAAACATAACTCCTAGAATTTGGGTTTGAATATTCTTAAATTGTTATTAAATGCCAGGATCGATAGTTACTAAAATTTATTTACATGTCCTCCTTAGTCATTTCAAAACGGGAGCCAAGGAGAATGTTCTGGATTTCCTGGGGGCTTTGCATAAATCGGGCGGCGAAAACAAAAGCTAATCCTGAAGATTTGCCAGAAAGGGGATTGATGGCATTTACTGGGAGCTTGTGCAGTAACGGGGGAGGCGCATTAAGATTTTCGAAGCTGAATAAACTTAATAAACCTTGTTTAGGTAGAACACCGCTCATCAGGTTGACTATAAATTTCTCTGATTACGGACGTATCGCTTCTCCGAAATTTACTAACAACGCTTCAAGGTATTTTAATTAGTTCCCATTAAGTCACACAAACCTAGGCACCAACCTGTCCTCTCGATTCCTCCTTCCGCCCATGCTTGACCTCGACGACAAGGCTGGTGATGGCGACTTCGGCGAGACCAGTTGAGAACTCTGACCCAACGTCGGCCCGAGTCCACTCGAAAATTGAGCACCAGCAGCCCCGATTGGTCGTGCTCCGCGCGGGAACTTGTAGATGGGGATAGGCGGCGGCGAACGGGGTTCGGATACGGTAGCGAGGCTGACGGAAGCTCGGGAATGCCCCGGGGCATAGAAGGGGGCTGGACCTCCGCGCATCTGAAGAGAGAATATGGAATTGGCGGAGAGCACGAGATTCGGCCATCCCCCGGTCTCACCAAAGGGGGAGGGTGATGGACCGAGGAAAATATGGGGAGGGGTCGAATGTTGATGTTAAGAAGGGTTCAAGATTAAGGTATTAAAAAGTTGGGGATAAGCTAAATTAATTAGGAAAGTTCTCGAAAAATAAGCACCCACTGGATCGCCGCCTTAATGAAAAAGAAATTTCACAGCTCTAAACAGCGTAAAGTTATCACCTAAGGCTCGAAAGGTCGTTCTGGCCCACCGGGCAACAATACGGAAGCGAAACTTCGTTGCCTAGCAGGCGCTGCAAGGAGTTCAGGGGTTTTGGGTTTGCCTATGGTAATTTGCTTGCAAAATTTCAGCACTAATTCTTGCTCTCTGTCCCTGCACCTGATTCTCAGTCTCTCGTTCGCCCTCACTCTCTCGTTCTCTCTCTCTGTCTCGCCTACACCCTCCCTCTCCTATCGTTGTCTCTCTCCACTCTCGCTTTATCTCTCTCTCGCTCTCGCTCACTCTCTCACTCTTTCTATATCTTCCAAAAGGTTAATTCCCAAATTTTCCTAAACTGCAGCCGGATCTTGGCTTATAGTCTCACTTCGACTCCAGCGACTTACCCCAACCCACTCTCCAAATGCTACCAAACCCGAAGTACCACATAGAATTCATTAGACGGAAGTGCGCCCGGAGCTTTGCTGCCGCGGCTAAGCTCCCCACTGAGAACCCAGGAATTGTGGTCCACCCCTCGCACCTGAGCACCTTCTCCTCATCCGGATCCGCCGAAATCCGGCGCGCTAAGAATGCCACGGTGGCCCCAATTTCCCTAATATTGGGCAGATGGAGACGGTGGATTTTTAGAAATGGCGAAAAACTTGAGTCATCAAAGTTGGGCTTACGGATTTGGTATTGCAGTAAACAACGTGACCGTACTTTTTGACGTGCTTTAAAAAGACTGGCAAGGCAGGACTGTGGATGTTCCAGGATGTGGATTTTTCATTGGCTTTGCGGGCTTTGCCACGACACGCAACGTGCCTAAAAATGTGGAAACCATAGCTACAAAATCTCCTCTTTTGCCTTGTCCGTCCCTTTAAAGGTAACGGCAAGTCAGAATATGTTTCGGTATTTTTGAATTGAAAGGGTACGTAATTTTGAAGCTTCTGAGGCGGCGTGAAGCCGTAAGCTTGTAATATTTGCGGGAAAGCCTCTTGGAGCTAGCGTGTCAGTTCCTGGAAAATAACAACCCAATCTTCTACCTTGATCTCAACAAATTTTTGGCTCATTTCTGGTTCCCCAGCTCCTTCAAATTTTGTATAAAAATGATCATGGAAAGTGCCGTCCTTGCAGTAATAGTGAAACATACAAAAAGGTACGGCAAACTCGGCTTCAATACGCCGGAACTCTTAAATATAAACGACGTTCCTATTCTGCAAAAAATTTACTTTGGAGTTTTTCCAGTATAGTTTAACTCCAAGGAATAACCTTTCACCAGGCCCAAATTCTAATCTTTACCCCCAAAGTTCTTTGCACCATTTTAATCTTATTTTTAATCCCTTAGCAAATCCTGTAGCTACGTTCCAATCCTATCTCCATTTCCACCCAAATCCGCAAATCCGACAAAAAATTTCCTGGGTTTGTGACATTTGTGCCCCGAGCTCCCTCCCGTTGTGACGAGCGACACCGGCCAACTTCTAGGGCTTCTACCTGGGCCGGAGGAGAAGCCCCGATTTCCACTCATTGGATGGCACCACCTGAGCGAGTAGATTTCTACGGCTTCTGGGTTTCCATGAGGATTCGATATCCCAGGGTTTCCGGCGCCTTTGAGGCGCCTACGAAATATTTTACCGCCAGTTGGGGCCACGGGCCGACTCGTCCTAGGCCCCGGGATTAGCAAAATAATTCTCTAAGCCGGGGATCAGCAGGAGATTTTGACTTTTGTCATTAGGGGAGGGGGGTATTACTGAAGTACGTTATGCTACTGATAAAACGGAGGATTTATCGTTAATCGGTGGGATTAATATACTAATCTGTCGGCTCAGAAAATACAGAAAATCCGCCAGAGCCGCCTTTTAGGGCCCGTCGGTAGAAATGGTATGGGCTTTCGCCCTTTGGCTGAGGCTTAGGCTTAGGCATAAGCTTAAGATTTAGACTGTGGCTTAGCATCTGCTTTACATTATAAAAACACTGGCATCGATTTCTTCTATTGCTAATTGCACGAAAATGCTCGTCTTTTTAAAGTGTCTGCTCTTCCATTATCATGGTTCGCTTCCGAAAAACTCACTAAACAGCAGTATTTCGCGAATTAGAAAACCTCGTTTTCTTGGAATTAATGTACCGTGGAGTTGAGACCTGGGCCCGAGGCGGCTTTTGATTGGAATCCGCCCCGAGACAATCGCCTCAATAGGTCGGTTATTCGGGTGAAGAAGAATAGCCGGATTATCTATCGTTTGAGAGGGGTAGTATGTTCGCGACAACTCCTAGGGAATCGGGGCTGCACTTCGGCATGGTTTCCGGAAAGTTCGTACTGACGGGTTAGGTGATAGTTAAATGTACGTAATATCAAGGAAATTTCGATAACTTAATAAAGCAAGTTAATGCACCAAAAACACTTACATTTAGGTCAAAATAAGGAGAGAAACGGTAAGATCGATTAGCAAATCTATTTGTGCCTCATAAAAATCGAGTTATCGCGTCTTTTTTTAGCTTAAAAATCCCTAAATCCACCTGAATCTTTGAGCCATCATATTTACAGGTCCCCCAGAGGCTGGGGTACGGTAATAAAAACCCTAGATTTTACAAAACATAGAGTTAAATCTAAAACCCACCATTCCGCGCCACGCGTCGCCGGGCAGATCCGCGTTTTCTTGAAAAATTCGCGCGAACCAAACGGCCGACAACAAATATCCGGATCGGCAAGAAGGGATAGATCCTAAAGGGCCACAAAAAACGGCTAAGGACCCTAGGGATAAAGGGGCGGAGCTTATGCAACGGGTAGGCGAGCGAGGGAGGAGGTCGACCCTTGACCCTCGTTTCGGGGGTACTGTAGCCGGGGAGAGAGAGAGACAGAGAGAGAGAGACAGAAGAGAGATGGCGCGCCTCCTTTTTCGGTTCTCCACAAAAAGGCCCCCTTACGCATAACTATTTGCATAGGAAATTAGCGCCTAGCACATAAAAGGAGGGTTCGAAGAAGGTATTCTTTTTGAAAAAAATCCTTCCACGAAAATTTTAAAAATTGCGTTTTGTAAAGTTGTTTTGATTAAGTTTTCATTGAACTTAATTTTTAGCTTTTCCGAACGTTCCACTATCTACGTGCGCGCGAAAAAATGACTAGTTTCGATCAGGAAAGCATATCCGACCTGAAAATCCCCAAGACAATGGCCAAGGCATCTAGCACCTGTATTCTAAAAACCTGTGGTATCAAAGGAGTATTCAAACTGGATGATTAAAAAGATGAAGATTTTGGCCCTTCGGGAGTTTGGCCGTAATATGTTTCAAATTTTTTTAATTAATTTTGGCCGTCGGGATGTAGACACTAATTTTGGTTTTTAATTCTTTTCCAGTTGCTCATTCTAAAAAAGGCTGTATTGTTTTTTTCTAGCTCTCTGTCCACCTTATTTTGCCACCTGTTTAAAAATCTATAAAACCTAGCAATGTTTTTGGCTTCGCTTTGCCGCCTGATCCGCTTACAAAGAAGTCCTCCCTCCCTCCACACAGCTTACCGGCATATGCAAATATTGCTTTTTTGGAGCCGATCAGATAATTACATTGGACTTGGGGCGGATCAGGTGGATTTGGATTGGCTCGGGGCAGAAAGTGGCCCCGGAAATCCGCTGACGTCACGGCAGTTGTTGGCAGCTTCCGGGTCCACCATCTTAGGGAAGCCGTACAATGGGTAGTTTGACAAAATCTCGAATTACAAAATCTCGAATGACAAAATCTCGAATGACAAAATCTCGAATGATCAGAATCTCGAATGATCAGAATCTCGAATGATTAGAATCTCGAATGATCAGAATCTCGAATGATTAGAATCTCGAACGATCAGAATCTCGAATTTATAGAATCTCGAATGACAGAATCTCGAATGACAAAATCTCGAATGGTCAAAATCTCGAATGAACAAATCGCGAATGCCAGGATTCCCACTGTATCCTAATCTAGTTTCGTCTGGCTCGATCCAGCATCGATTTTTTTTGTATTAGATAGAAGCTAGTAGGCTGTGAGTAGGCCCTGCCGAGGGATGGTCCTTTTTGAGCATCATACTTTACAAATGATAATGAAGAACATTAGCGTTAAGTCGAAAAATTTGTTTTTTTTCGACGCAAAGGGCTCAAATTCTTTCGATCTTTATTTTTTAGATAGTGTTGCCACAGCTATTGATTGCCAAAACCTCCATAGAAAAAGTTTGGGTTCAATTACTGGGCCGCTAGTGGAAATTTTCATCCAAACTGTGTTCAGCTGAATCGAAGTTTTGTTCATTCGAGATTTTGACCATTCGAGATTCTGTCATTCGAGATTCTGTCATTCGAGATTGTGTAAATTCGAGATTCTGATCGTTCGAGATTCTAGTCATTCGAGATTCTGTTCATTCGAGATTCTAATCATTCGAGATCTTGTCATTCGAGATTTTGTCATTCGAGATTTTGTAATTCGAGATTCTGATTGGCAAGCGTACAATGGTATGGAATCGGTACGGTAATCTTGAACGGAGAAGCTTAGGCTTCGGCTTCGGCTTAAGTCAGACTCAGGGTTCGGTTTTAGGCTTAGCTTTGAGGCATAGGGTTGGGCTTAGGCTTGAGCTTTGGCCGAAGCTTACGCAATCATATGCAATCCTCAACGCCAATTTTAATTACATTCTGGCCTGTGAACGCGATTTAATTAAATTTAGCGAAATTAACTTGTGCTACGGCGATGGAAATTCATTTTCTATAAAATACATAGCAATAAAAGCTCTATATATCGGTTAAAAAATAACAAGAAATTTAATAAAACAGAAACTTAAAACATTTGTTGCTTTTTCTTAGATGGTATTGATAGAATCTATGCCAGAATTTGCATAAACGATAAGCAAAATTGATGCATTTTCTTTGCCGTGAGATTCCAACCGCGATGACCTGAAGGTTAGTGAGCACAAAGATGGGCATCACTTCCAAATATTGCCCAGGGCCGACTATCCGAAATATCCTGAGGCGATTCCGGGTTGAATGGACCCTGCCAGCCATCCATCAGCAAGAACGGCAACCCAGGCCTTCGCATCGCCTGCGGGCACGCACGGCTAAATAGCGCTAATCTGACGATGGCTTTTAAATGGACCGACAGTGGAGACAATGCAAAATAGCCGGAGGCAACTTTTGGGGAGGACTTGGAGGTCTGGCGTATAGTTTTGGAATTGGAAAGGGTCTTCCAGAGTAGAAAAACTATAGGTAAAGGGCATATTGGCCTTAAAGGGGCTCTTTCAGCAGCGCAGTTCTGTTCATAAATCGTGGAAAACGAAGCTGCTGAAAGTCCCCCTTGAAATTTCTTTTCTTTTCCTTTCACCCAGAACGAAAAAATCCCGAGTTTAGCCATAGCTTCAAGCCTCCGAACTTTTCAAAAGCCAGGTTGCAGTTTTCTGTAAAATTTTGCTGACATTGTTTTTCAACAAAACCTGGTTGCGCTGTCCTGTAGTCTAGGGAAATACTTCGGCACTGTTTCCCCCCACAAACAGCGAAAAGTTTTGTAGTCTACAATCTCCCGGCCATTGCGGCTTAGCCATCGTCTTCGGGCTGAACTTACAAACCTCGGGTCAATCCATCGACTTAAGGATACTGTAAGTCCCATCCTGTAAAGTCATCAAATCGCCGCGAGCACGTGGTGGATTTGACGGGCCGGTACGATAGATCTGCCCGGCCATGTGGTGCAGGATCTTTTTGTAATACTTTGTATAACGAAAAAATGAGGGGTGAGGGATCCTAGAAAATGAAAGATTCAGGGGTCGGAAATTTTTGGAAATTTGAAATTGGCGATTCGGTTAATTTGATAAATAGTATGTTATATATTGTAAGATGGCGGGTTTGTGGATGGCTAGTAATAAAAATTTGAATTATGGCATTTAACTACCGTATACTAATAATTCATATTTTGTGAAATGAAATAAAAAAAATCGGGATAAACCACTTGAAAAATTGATATAATAATTTTCCGATAAACGCTGGTTTCGAGATAATAACGTCGTTTCCTTACCAATTTTGAGAATTTTAGTTGGAGTCTGATCTGGAGCACTAAAAAATTAAAACTTTTCAGAAATTCATTCCATTGAAATGCATTTATCGGTTTCTAATTTTATTGTGAGCACCTGCTCACTTGCCCCTCAATGCCAATTTGTAGATACGATCTTTCTGATGATGAGGAGGATGGTTATGGACATCCGTCCGTCTCTTCCTCTCCTCAAAAATTGTCTCCGCACCCAGGCGCTAATCCCTTGCCCTGCACCTGCACCACCGGGCGTGGAGCCCTGTCGGCGTTTCCTTTTTGGGCATGCTCACGCACGGGACATCCGCCGAAAAATTTTGTAAAGGTTGGAAAAAAGGATTTGGGGATTTTTGGAGCCGCAGTAATCTACAAGATCGTTCCAAAATTGATAAAAAATTGGATAGTAGGACCTGAAGATTGCATTTTCTTTTCCGGCAAACGCTCAATCAAACCGGAGTTGTCTTTTTTGCTGAACATGAATCATGTTTTTACTGCTGCAAATTGTTCGAGCTTTAGAGCACTTAGTCGACACTATGTTTAACCGCTGCGCAGCAGTGATGAAAATATGGATATGGTTTACTCTACCCCCGGAGCCGGAATGTTTGGCTATAACTTTTTCATTTTACACTATTGTAGGCTCAAATTGAAACTCTTAGTTTGTTTTTTTGACGCTCTATCGAATGGCTTCGAGAAAATCCCGGCAAAATCAGCGAGAACACCGAAAATTTTGAGACCTTACGACTGGGGGGGAAATTAAACTCGGCTTAAGTGAGGTTCACCACACCAGCCGGCCCGCGACTAGCGCATCTCGGCTCCCTGCTGATCTACAGGTGTGTAAAGTATACCAAAATACTCGCGAGGGCAAGACGAACATTTTGGTATACTTTACACGCCTGTAGTTCAACTGGGAGCCAAGATGCAAAAGCAGGAATTGCCCGCTGAGGAGATAAACTGCACTCTAACCTTAAACTCTTACCGAAATTATAAACACAGCTATTTTCCGCTCGGATTTTGACTTGCTGGTTTAAAAACCATCCAAGCATCAGCTTCAAAGCATGGCGCACTAATGAATTGAGCTTTTTTAATCTGATCCTCGTAAAACGACATAATTGAATTTGAAATTTCACTAAATATCAAAATTCAGATTTCATACCGTTATATTTTAAGCAAAACGGAAACCATCAAAACACTGATCACTCGTAATCAGTCATATTTTGGAGCTCCTCCTTGCCAGACCGAAACCGTGTTTACCAGCGCGTTGCCCACAGAAAATGGAGGATCGATCAGCCAAAATCAGAAGCACACGCCGCTTATCAACTCCCTCACACAGCAAGCAACAACCCTAATCCCCCCAATTTCTCTAAATTCCCTAATTTATTGCCGTTTTTGAGGCCACTTTTTATATCTTAATAAACTTGAATGGAATTGTCACTAGGTAAGTAATTTTGGGAAAATTAGAAGCGCTTTTTCTATTTTTTTCAGAGCTCGTGTTCGGTCTCATGTTCATCGGCATCGCCGCCGTGCTTTTGGCTTCAATAAACTGGGCGATCGTCAAGGGGTTTCACCCGGAATTGGAAAGGCAACCATTATTAAAAAATAAGCATGCCGTTTTCGACATAATATGAATAAATCGTAAAAATTACTAGTCCCGCGCAGCAAACGTCGAAGATTTTCATCAGGCAGCTCTTTAGATCCAGAAAAGGACGCCCGGAGTCCGGAATCTGGGGTTTGACGCTGATTTTTGACAGCCTTTTCTGATTCAATTGGTGATTCACGAGCGGGCGTCGAACAGCAGCGGATTTTGACGTTCTAAAATCCACTTTTCATCTTTATTTTCGAGTTTTAAATGCTAAAATTGTTGTTTATTTGCTTGGTGTTTGCCCTTATAGGGCTGGTTGCTGGGCAAGGAGGTATAAAACCCTATAAAAATCCCATATGGACTATTTTGATAGATTGCCAAAATTGCGGTGATGTTGTCGAGCCGTTGGGCGGAGCCGGTTCGATCGATTTTGCAGACAATCGAATCATGTAAACCTGCTCTTCCTAAATTCTTTACGAAATCAATCAATAGCAACAATTTTGGCTGCGCTTCATGGATGCTAACCTGCACTAATGAAAATGTTTTTGCCACGATTTTGGTATTTTACGCAATTTAAAGCAGCCTTAAAGTTGTAAAATATTTTTTAGATGAATGGGAAATCCAAAGAAGGCTTCGAAAGCCAAATTCAGTCTCTGTAGAGCTAAACTGCAACCAACATGGACGGTGGACCTATAAAAACCAAATTATCAAATCCATTGGTTGCTTTCAAGATTAAAAATAAATGTTTTATACCGTAATGAATTCAACACTTTATTTGCTTCACATTAATGTGCAGGCGCATCACTAGCGCGTAGCCGATCACACCTGAAAAACAGAAAAAAATTGTCGTGTTCTCGGAAATTTCGAGGCCAGTTTCAAAAGTTTTCAGATTTTGTACAAATAATTTGAAATTAGTATAATATTTAAAGATTTCGGGCTTAGAAAATGCGGATGAAGTGAAATATACGTTCAATATTACCCAAAAAAACGAACCATCTGGGATTTCGCCATGTTACATCCAATCGGTCCCAAATTTGCGTGAATTGTTTCGGAAAGAGCAATTAAAGACGAGCATTTTGGTATATAAACGGCTATAGCAACTTAAAAGGCCACGAACACGAACATACACGACTTGAAAGATGGAACCTAATGAGGCCCATACTAAAGGATCGCCCCACTCTCGCCGAAACCAAAAAAGTTGTTGTATACGAAAATGCTTGTCCTCAGTTGCTCTTGCAAGTCCATAGAAGAAACTTGCGCTCCCGGTTGAATCCGGCCTATTGCCACAAAAACAAAAATTTCTTTGTTAAAATGGACTTTTGCAAAAAAACTCCGTGAAACCTTTGGAGTCAAACCAAGTATTGGAACCTCCGGTACACTTAATTGCTACTTTATTGAAATTAAAAAAAAATCCGAACGTATGTTTTTTGCAGAAAAATTCGGGGTGAACCTATCTTTATGACGCGGACTGTATATAACTATGCAAAGGGTGTTTGACATTTGAATTTCCAGTGCCGCTTTGAGGCCTGTAAGCAGTTTGGAAGGCTTTTCGACCTAGAAAATTTAATTTAATTCGTTTGAAATAACTGGTACTCGCATGCAAATATTTTCAATTTTTTTCATTTTTTAACCAAGTTTAACAGAATGTCATGCGAAAGTAAAGTTGAGGGACACTTGCTGTAAATGGCGAAATTCATCGTTCTTCCTAATCTTTGCACACCTGGGTGGCACTGGGTCAATCGGCCGTGGCTGCCGGCTAAGGAATTTGGCATTTCGGTTAGCGGGCGACTGGTGAAAATCCTTATTTAAAAAGCTGCTCGCCAGATTTGCGCCCCTATAAAAGTGGTTTGGTGGCCTGATTCAAATCGCTCTCAAATCCGTAGCATGTCACTACCAACTACAGTGATCTTTTGCGCTATCCTCGCCGTAAGTTATTGCAAGCTTCATCAATTGTCGGTTTTTTGAGGAGAAAGCAGCTTACAAGCACCTTTTCAGCTGACTTCGGCGGTGTGTCCGGCGGTGGAACCGAATTCGAATGTTGTGTCCCTCGGACGTGCGTGATAATATTAGTTTCTAATCTTTATGTTACCATTCAGCGGCCATCGACGGGACGTGTTCTAACGGCTTGCTGTGTCTGAATGATCCGCGCTACGGAGATTACTGCTACCGGGCCCCGTCTGTTGGACGTAGGTTTAAAGGCATTTCTAGGGTTACAACCCTTCATACTTTTATACAGGCTTAAGTGCAGTTTACCCCCCTTCCGGCTCCCCGACACTTGAGCCGCCGACACTTGCGCCGCGACGCAGGCGCTGTGACACATGCGCCGCGACATTTGCGCCGCGACACGTGCGCCCGACATTTGCCCCGCGACACTTGCGCCCGACATTTGCGCCGCGGATCGTAAATTGATTTAAACTCTAGTGAATTTGGTATCTCGCCCAAATTTTGTAGGTAATTACTGTATTTTGCATTAAAACTTGACTGGAAGTGAGTAACGCCAATCCGGAGCGCTCCTAAAAGGCGTCAGGCAAGGTGGGCCGTCGCTTCGGATGGCACGAAGCCTTTTTCTAGTCGCAGAGCGGAAGAAGTAACAAATACCTTCCCTCCAAATCGAGTAACTCCTAGCGCAAAACCATCTTTCTAACGTTTCTTTAACCAGAATCGGACTCCGGGAGAAAAATGGCATCTTCAAGTAGCCGAAACTCAGTGTCGCGGCGCAAATTTCAGGCGCAAGTGTCGCCGCGCAAGTGACGCGGCGCAAGTGACGCGACGCAAATGTCGCGGCGCAAATGTCGCGGCGCAAGTGTCGCGGTACCACCCCGAAATCGGTCGAGGTCCGAAAAATTCATAAGGGGAGACCCTTATGTTTTTTTTCGCAACAATTTTTCTGCCTGCGGCGCTGTTTATCACTGTTTCGAAACGATTTTTACTCCTAAAAAACCTATTTTTCTAAAATTTTTTGCGTGCGGCGCTCGTTTTCCTTAGTGCACCATTTTTGCTGAACAAAATTTCGCTTGCGCGCGTCGTTCCCGATGTGTTTTCACACGAATTTAAGCGTTACAAACGCAGTTTTATAAATTTTTTCGCCGGCGGCGCTGTTATTGTCGCTATTTTTGAAAGTTTTGAAAGTGGGGACCGGGGTCGCCAAAGAATTTTTGGGTGGGTGCCCCGAAGTCGCGGCTCCCGTACGGACCTGCCTGTAGATGAACAGGGAGCCGAGATACAAAGGTTGGGTGCCGGCTGGGGGGTAAACTGCACTCTAACCTTTATACAATCTTTCCCATTATCGGCTATACCTAACCCTGTGTCCTTGGTGACTTTAAGCAGCTCAAACCGAGAAAACTGATCAAAAAATCGAGCGACAAATTCCTTCTTTTCCTGACCCACATTAGGGATTTGGGCAGTCAGGAAAATCTAAGCACTTTCGATTATAATCGTTCCTTTCGACTAATTTAACAATACCGTAAATTAATTAGAGGCAATACGACCATTCCACTTACACGTCAGAACCCAAGCTTTAGCGTGTGTCTCCGACCAATGACCCTGCCCC
>CATQJA010000673.1:0-48841 GCA_958295435.1 Mesorhabditis spiculigera
ATTAACCTAAATTTGGAGCATTCCTCAATGTATCACATTCCGTCATTTGTAATATTCCCTATTACCGTCCTCCTCCGCCGGGTCACCCCAAAAAATCGTATTTTCAATTGGTTCTAGAAGCCATAAAGGGGCAGGAATTCGCATATTTTGTATTTGTAGCGTTTTCCCTTGTTTAGCGCTTTGAACTCATTGGTGCACTGAATTTGTTTTTTGTATATTTTTATGCTAATTACGAATTGAGTTTGAATTTTCCCTGTTGATTGCGAGATACGCGTTTGACAATAAAGCTTTTGGGTTTAAAAAAAAACATTTTTTTATATATATATGTACGATGCTTACAGTGTTATTTTCTTTCAGATTTGAAACGTTGTAATTGTCAGTTAGTAGACCCTAGAGAAATTAGGAAAAAGGCCAAGATTCTTTAGGAAAATTGAGGACAATCTAGCATAGATCAATCGGGATTTTCTGATTGCAAAGATCTATGAAAAATACAGCGAATTTTCGAATAATCCCCCGATTTTCAAATCTTGTCGGCGCGTCCTCAATTTCCGGGCTGGCGGGGTAGGGGCGCGAGAGTTGCACGGAGGGGAAAACAAAAAACACGTCGCGGGCCCGGCGCCGCCGCTCGCGATTTTCACGTGGGCGGAATGGGGAGGGACCGAAAAACGGACGTGAAGGGGGTCGATTATGCATTAATGGGTTGCTAGCTTTCTTTTTCCAGAGAAGCTCTGCTAGCTTGCCTGTTCCCAAAGAATCCCTGCTAGCTTGCCTGTTCCCAAAGAATCCCTGCTAGCTTGCCTGTTCCCAAAGAATCCCTGCTAGCTTGCCTGTTCCCAAAGAATCCCTGCTAGCTTGCCTGTTCCCAAAGAATCCCTGCTAGCTTGCCTATTCCGCAAGAATCCCTGCTAGCTTGCCTTTTCCTAAAAATTACGTCTGGCCTGCGACTTTCTCAAGAATCTCTGCTAGCCTGCCCTCCGATCCTAAATTATCTCTGCTAGCCGATTTTTTTGCACAAACACCTTGAAATCTTTGCGTTTTTGCAGGACCGGTGATGACATTTGCGTGAGAGACGTCGTGTCCCTTCCCTTCCCGTCGTCCATTCCCCCATCCATCCACTTTTCCTTCCGCCTTCCGCCCACCAACTCCACAAACCCTCCAATGGGGTCCCTTACCAGCTTTTGACCACCTCTTTCAGAATTTACCCTAATTAGCGTTTAGTTATTTTGATCAGGACCAGCTAGCAGAAATCCCTTGCATTCTAATGGCCAAAAAATGTCATTAGTTCCGAAAATCTCTTGAAAATCATAGTTTCGTCACCAATCTTCATTTAAACTCTACTTAAAAACCTGGAATGCATTAATGATACCTTTAACTGCTTCTGGATAATTAATATTTCGATTTCTCCCTATTTTGTTAATTTTCGGAGGTATGCCGAATTTTTAATTTTCATTTTTTCTTCTTCTCCTCCCTTTTTCGTCCAAATTTTGAGGTAATTCGAAAACCCGAGACCAAGTCGACTCGGAAATCACGGGGTTTCGAGGTTTCTGCCCGGGCCCCTTTCGTCATTATGGGGTGGTGAACGGGGGACACCAAACAACACCTTCCCCCCTTCGACCCTTGTGACTCAACCCAAACGACCTTTCATTTCACAGACCCCCACCACCAACAGCGGCAACATTTGATGAATTAGAGAACGGCACCCCGCTCTGGATTCTGACAAAAGTACGAAAATTGGTGGATTACGGTCAGCGGACAGGGCTGTAAACAACGTTCTTCACGGGCAACAGGGGGTCCCAAAAGACAAGGGCGGACATTACCGTATTTTTTCGCCACTATCCATTTCTTAATTTTGTTTTTAGGACCATAAATCAATTTTTATGTTGCTAAATTTCGCCTTTTCGAGATTTTTAAAACTCATGGTAATGCCGACTGCCAGATTTCGCTAATAGGCTGTTAACGGGGGGTGTCGAAAGCGGTGAGCTCCTCACCCTCCCTGGAGTTTTTATAGGTTTTTAGCGCTTGTTCTGATCGGTTAGAAGTTATAAAAATGTCTCAAGATTTTTTTTAAATATTTTGTGATTTTTCATACATTTTTGAACATAAATTCAAGTTTTTTTCAGAATTTTTTATAATCTCTATTTTAATGATTTTTTTATATCTAGAAACTGAGAAAAACGCGAAAAATGGTCTATATTTCGTTATAGGGCCGTAAAAATGTGCTGGGAAAATTAGCCCCCCCCCCCGCCAACACAGTCCTATACCGCCCTGCGGCAACGTGATTTGCGTGTGTGTCTCTCACCGCTCGATTATTTGTCTCCGATCCGATCCTCCCGTCCGTCCATTCCCATCCAAAGGACGCAACGGAGACACGCGGACCCCCGTGTGGCCATCCATCCAGCCATCGTCTCTGTGGTTCTGTTGGTTGGTGGTGTCCATTGATTCTCTCTGTCCGTTTTCGCGGCGGCGGCCGATTTTCGCGGGGGACGCCGCAGCATCCACCCGGAACCCCCGCTCCGTCTTTTGGGCCCTTCTCTCGATGTGGCCGTTGTGCCCTTAGGGCCCAAAAGTCTGGACGGCGGCTTGAGTGGTTGGCCGGGAATCTTTTGTTCCTTTCCGGGAAGGCAGCCCCGGGGAAGCTGGGGTTTTGGCATTTAGTCGGAAAATTGTGTTTTGAATTTTTCGGGTTTTTTTTTCATTCACTGTTCGTACTCTCCAAGATTTATGCTCCCTCGCTTGGAAAGTGTTTAAATTTGCTAACCCAAGATTTTGCCTGTCGGTATTTTTTTTCGGTGAAATACGCCAAATTTTGGCCATATTACCGTCAAAGAAATGCCGATGTAAAAATGTCGAAAAACAAAAATACCGACAAACGGAAACGAGTTCAAAGAAAATTTTACTTCCGCTTGTTTTCTTTAGATATTACCGTTTGCTGTTGGCATTTCAGCTCTCATTTCAGCTTTTTCCCAGTAGAGTGACTTCCGCCCATGCTAACTAGCATAGATTCTTAGGGATTTTAAAGGGAGTGAGACAGCTGCAAACCCTCCTCGTAAGTCTGCAGCGTCCTTTTTAACAAATTTCCAATCGCTGTCACGCTCCCTTTAAACTGGCTGATTCCCGGCTGGTTTTAAGCTGTTTATAGGAAGGGTTGAACCGGGTCATTCCACGGGAAGAACCAGGTCCCAACTAGGGCACAAAACATCACCCCCATCAACCCCCATTGAACCCACTCACCACAAACCGCTGTCTTCGCTTATCTGTGTTTAGTGGTTTTTGAGAGCTTGCTAGTTTAACGTCAGCCCTGAGTCACCGCCTTAAAAGATCTGTTGAATGTTTTTTGGAAGCAATAAACAAGTTAAGGGCAAGAAAATCGATTTGGCGAGCTAGCAACTAACTTTTTGAAAAATTTTTAGAGGCGTTTAGGACCAGAAAGAAAAGAAAATTTAAAAAGCTAATCCATTTTTGCTTTTTTCCTAGATTTTGAGGGGGCTGTCAAGTTCTAAAGACTAGAAAAAGACGCTAAATCCATCTTGCCAATTTTCTATTTGTTTGGAAAGGGAAGGGGAAGTGTAGAAAATTGGCAAAATTCTCTGTATTGCCGTTTTTTGTGGACTTGAGCTTTTTATTGGGCCGGTGAGCTTTGAAACCGGCCAAAAATTCTTTTTTGTTCTGTGTTATAGGGTTTCTAAAGGCACTAGGAATAGAAAAATTGTACTAAGCTGTTAAAACCAGCCGGAAGGCTAGTAGCGACCCCTAGAATTTTTTACAAAATTCTGACGAGGTCAAGTTATGTACGAAAAAAAAATAGTTTTTTTTTACAAAAAAAAGTGAGGAGGCTAGCTAGGCGACCTTTCGCAAATGACCAGATCTTTGAAAACTGAAAGCAGGCTAGCATAGATCACTTAGGAACCCTAAGGAAACTTTGGTCCCCATATTCAAATAAAAACGGGTAACCCCTGCCCGTGAAATTGTGGGAATTGACGAGGCCGGGCTGGGCTGGCTGGTCGGGCTGGTCCGGGAACCAGCAGAGAGAAAAGGGCTGATCCCAGAGTGCTCGTTTCGGAATGGGGGAAAAGGCTGACGCTCACGTGGACACACACACGCTCCTATCGACGGAATAGAAAAAGAGAGAGAGAGAGAGAGAGAGAGAGAGAGAGAGAGAGAAGAGGCCCATCGGTTGGTCCGACGGCAAAAACATTTCCCCATCCTCTTCTCTCATTTCAACTGGGTATTGGCTTTTAAAGGGACCGGGAAGTAGCATCCTTGGCCCTACTTGACTTTTGATACCTTTAAAACCATTCCAATATTTTTTCGGGGTGATATGGCCTTTTAAACGGATCAATTTTTGTTTTATCAAACGTTTCAATTCCTTTGAATGAGAAATGCTGCTTCGCAAAATTTTTTACTTCCGCCTGCCTGTTAAAATTCGTTCCAAAATTATCAATCTCTGAAATCGATGGTTTTTCTTTCTTCTCGGTCCCTTTAAAGCCCATTTCCCGGGAGGCTGGCCCAATTTCTTGCCCTTCCTTCCCCTCGTCTACCCCGCGAAACGACTCGCCCTGCATTTTAAAGGAATTCGCCAGGCAATTTCGGCTGCTCCAGCCGACGCCTATGTACGTTTTGAGGGCTATTCAGCCTTTTACATCGACCTTCTTCCGTTTCTTTCACATTTATACTTAAAGTGTCTCAAGAAGCATAATGTTGATATTGAATTGCCTTTCTTCCAGTAATTTTTTCGGAAAAATTTTTCGTTCGATGCGGGTTTCCCCCTGGAATTTCAGTGCGACCCAAACCCAGAAAGAACGTCGAAAGCCGATTGCGTTATCTCCCGTTCCGCAGGTTTCAAAATTTCGTAGTCACCAAGGAATTCGAGGGCCTAAAGTAAGTCATCCCCCGAAAAATTGGTGTTTTTGTCAATGGTCTGGGCTAAAATTAGCGTTAATCTCGCGTTCTGGTTGAGATGAGTGTGGGTGGGTGGTTGGGCAGATTTTGTTGATTGTTGACGGCGGGGTGGACGGGCTGAAGATGGGGCGAAAACAGTGAAAAAGAAGGGAACACTTTTTGGAGGGGAGATGGTGATTTTACAAATTTCTCTTTAGGTTATATTTTATTTTGTTTCTATTTACGTTATTTCTATGGATTATCTCTTAGATTTTAAAACGATGGACAGGCTAGAAAGAGCGAGAACTAGGGCGAGAGTGGGAACGAGAGCGAGAGCGGGAACAGAGAGAGAGAGAGAGAGGGAGAGAGAGAAAGAGAGAGGGAGAGAGCGAGATAGAGAGAGAGTGAGAGAGAGAGAAACAGAGAGCCGAAGTCCATCCCCCCGGTGTCTCGATATGCGGCCAAACAAAATTGTTTTCCGTTCGTATCCTCGGGACTCGGGACAAGATAGGGACACGAGTGTGGCCTCTCAGCTCCTCTTTCTTATCCCCTCCACTCTCTTTCTCTAATTCTCTTCCCTCTCTAATTGTACTAATGGGCCCTCAGGACAAGCCCTCGGCCCTGGTCATACGATTGTCATGGTCATGAGGCCCGCGAAATGCTATCGTCTGCTATTTTTGAAGGGGTTTTAGGTAGCTAGATTTGATAAATAATAAAAAAAAAATTAAAATTTTTTTCTACAATATTGAGATTTTCATGCTGCCAAACTACTCCTCACTTATGTTTTCCATTTTTCAGCAGAAAATTCTGCTTCTCCAGCCTTTTCAGTTCCTTTAAAAGCCGACAAACAGTCGTGGTTTTTAAACACCATAGAAAATTACGGAAATATCTGTTCAATCCCTTAAACTCCTACAAAATATTTATTCGTCTTCCTTGCTCCTTTAAACTCTGGAATCCGCTTGTTATTTGATCAAAATCTATAGAAAAATGCCGATGGTCAGCCTTCCAAGTCCATTTCAGAAAAAAAAAGATTTTTTCGGGTTGGCTAGTCACTTAAAACCTGGGTACGAGGTCTTACTTCGACAAAATTCGACGGAAATAAGCAAATTTCAGCCTTCCAAGTCCCTTTAACCCCCTTGGCAGCGCCTATATTGCGGTGTGTGGCTGTGGCTTGGCTGGGTAAAGCCAAGGCCAGCCGCCAAGCCACAGAGCAGAGCCATTCCGAAGGACTGCTCTAGCCATTCCCTCCATTCCCTCACAGCTTCTCCTATAGACCGACCGGGAGGAGGGTGGAACCTGATCTGTCCTAGCCAGACCCCCTCTGCCTGCCTTCCATCCCACCGATCGACTCGCCACTTTCCGCCCTTCCAGCCCTGGCTGAATGGCTTCTGGATTCGTGTTTTGCGTTGTGTGGCAGGCAGCACGGCTTCGTAATGTCGGCGGGGCGCGTTGTCTCGTTTATACTGGCGCTGTGGGCTTGTTTTAACGGGACGCTGAAGTCTGGGATTTTTCGGCGTGTTTAAGCTAGCCTAATTTAATGCTATAAAGCTATTTTTTATCATTTTAACTGCTTTAGGGTGCGAACACTTTTTCTTTCACTAGCTCTCTCTCCCTACTATCACCCTCTCTCTCTCTCTCTCTCCTCTCTCTCTCTCTCTCTCTCTCTCTTTCTCTCTCTCACTCTCTCTCTCTATCGGTCTATCTATTCGTATATCTTTTAAAAATTTTCATAGACATTATCCGCTTAGACATTCACCGAAGCCAATACACAGTATTCAGTTTTCTCTCCTTCTCTCTCTTCGCCTCTCCTCTCGCCTCTCTTCTCTCTCTCTCTCTCTCTCTCTCTCTCTCTCTCTTTCAAAGGGATTAATAAGGTCAGCAGGATCAAATTTCACCGGAACAGCCGGCAGCGGCCAGATCCACGCAGCGTTGGCCTGGGAACATGACCAAATCAAGGGGAATGAGGGTGGATTTCTCAGGAGAGGGAGAAAAACCCACGGATTTGCGTCAGAAGGTTCTATGAAATGCGCATGAAAGCGTTACATGGGAAATGGCATAATCAAATTTGATTTTCTAAGCAGCACCTATGATAGTTCAAAATGCGTCAAAAAGTTCGGACCATTCCGTAATTTTAAGTCGTTAAATTTTTGCGATTCGTAAATTTTTAGCTTGAAAACACTAAAGATAATTTATAAATCGATGATATTACCTACTTAAAGCCAAAAATATCTCATAAAACAAAAATTAGGATTTTTAAAAATCTCTGTTTCGAAAAATTTCGTGATTTTCGATAATACCAACTTCCTGTCTCTTGAATTTTAGTTATACTAGTTTAAAGCGCCGATTTTGAAGTGTCAGCCTCCAAGGACTCCTATAAGTCATGCTCCCCTCCCAACCTCACACTCTAATTAATTCCTAAAGTGCCCATCTCACTCCCAATCCCTCCCCGTGTAGTCTGTAGAGGAAATGTGACCTCCTCCAACCCCCCGGAAATGCCCTATTTCCCATCCGGGCGGCTAACAAAAAGTTCAAAATGCCCTGAGTCAGTCGAGTTCCTCTCCCGAAGCCGGAACCTCATCAGGGAGGTTGAACTTCCGAGAGGTGGGTGGACAAGGGGGAGGGAAAGGGCCCAGTCGTCAGCTAGGCGGCCAAATTATTGACGCAGCGGGGTGAGGCGAGAGAGTGAGGGCTAGAGAGAGACGCAGTGGGGTGGGCGCAGAATCGGAAGTGAAGATTCGTGGTGGCGTTCGTGGAATTTTGAAAGGGTACTGCGATCTTTGGCGGGTAATAGGGGTGTTTGCTAGAGCTTTAGCTTCGGTCTGGGGACTTAGACCTAAGCTTAGGTTTAGGCTTAAAAGGCTCAGTCTAAGGCTCTGTCTGCTTAGGTATAGGCTTCGGCTTAGGCTTATGCTTGGCTTAGACTTACGATTAGGCTTCGGATTCCTTGGGTATGCTTTGCTGACCCTTCAAAATCCTTATAAAAACATTTGCTATCATTTTCTATCCATTTATATGTCTGCTAGATGGCTAGAGGTGGACAGGCAGACAGAAAGACAGCCAAACAGCTAAATAGAGACGCAGACAGACAGACAAAGAGCCTGAAAGTGAGATTCAGACACGCAGAGATCCAAGGTCAGATTCCAGGCGGAGATTCAGGTGAGGAGAGAAAGTGAGTAGAGAGAGAGAGAGAGAGAGAGAGAGAGCGAGAGAGAGCGAGAACGAGAGAGAGAGATGCAGACAGCCCAACCGACCCACGCATTAATAGTCAATGCAAAACCCCCACTCACTAAATTTCCACCCCCAGACCGAATTCCCAGTGCGGGAAAGAAGCCAGAAACCACTGGAGAGCAGCCTCCTTTGAGAGAACCCAGAGAAAAAGGAGGGAGAGATCGATTGAGAGGGAGAAGGGAGGGAAGGGGGCGCGTGATATCGAGCTGTCTGCCGCCCCTCAGCTGTCGCCATTCCTCACCCTCTCTCTCTCTCTGTCTGCCTATCTCTCTGTGCCTGTGTCTCTCTCGTCTCTCTCTGGTTGAGCAGTCGGGTCACGGGTTCTCCTCCTCCTCCTTCCCAGCCAGCCACGCTGGCAGTACTCCCATAGGGACTCGGCCCCGGCCATTGCATTCCCCTAGCCCCCCGCATTTCAGCCTCCCGGCTTGGTCCAGGGTCCAATGGGACCTGGGGATCAAGTCTGTTCGACTTGTGCTTGGCTTGGCTTGGTTTGGTTTGGCTTCGACCTCTTTGGACTTCTCGGAAAGCTTTGGAATTTTCGCCTCTGTGCTTGGCTTTCCTTGACTCCCGCTCCCCCTGGCTACCGATAGCTGGGAAAACGAGCTTCGGCAGCTCTAGAGAAGCCTGATGAATCCCCAGCTACTGGATTGCGGCTTGGCTTCTCAAACTTCGGAATCTCCAGCTTTTAGACTCTTCCTGGTACCGTGTTTTACGGATAGCTTTCGAAGCCGTTCCCCGGTTTAAGCTGTCGCTTTATCGGCTTGGCTTCTAAAGCTTGAGCTTAGGAAGCCTATTCTATTGTCCCGAGTCGATTTGTTTGCCGGAAATTTAAGGTTGCCGGCACCTGAAAAATTACCTTAAATCCGACATTACCGTGAAACCTGAAGATCTTAATACCGTAATACCTTAATGCTTTTTCCCATTTTCTATACCTCATGTAGTAGATCACGAGGCGCTTTCACCATTTCCTGGTATCACGTTATCTTTTCTTATCAATATCAGCCGCCGGCTAGCCGCAGGGAGAAGAAGCCAAACCCTGTGCTACTGGCCTATATACACCTTAGCATAGTTTAGATTAAAATTGTGTGAATCTACTGACTTCTACCCAAGTTCGAGCCCCCAAAAGTTTATATTTTAGCTTTGGTATTGTTTGGCTCTAAATTGAGTGAAATTCAATGGATTTCAAGCAGATTTCGATATATAGTGAACTTTTAAGCTTTAAAAGTTATACCTTCCGGTGTATGAAGATGTTTAAGGTAACACCGTTGCCCGATTGCGTCATCTGACGTTTCTATCCGTTCTTGGGCCCCCTTTAGGCCCACCAAAACAAAGTTGAAACCACTTGTTTTGTAGCTTAAAACTTAAAGAATTTCCGAATTTAACGTTTAAAGGTGTCCACAGTACCCAATTGCGTCATCTGACGTACTTCCCGTCCTTTCAACCCCTATAAGAATTATCATGATGACCCCCACCCCCCCCTAGATTGATCAATCGATAGTGGAGTATGTATCCGTTTGCCCTGAGTGGGTACTAGGGGGTGTAGAGCGTAGCATTTCGTAGCCCTCTCTTCCCAACCATCATCGTCTCGTCGTGTCAATCAATCTTTTCCCTTTTCCCCTCTGGATCTCTCCATTTCCTGCCCGGCTTTTACGGCCCTAAAGTACAAACTACAAGAGATACGGTACCCCACTTCGGACATCTGTACTTATCATATGGGACGTAATTCCCTTAGTGTATGACCCGATAACATGACCTGGGGTTACGCATGGCGCGGCAGAAGGTTCGGGAACCCGGGCTGAAATCGATTACTCCCTCTCGCGTCATCTGGTGTAAGGCGGAACGGACATTCGGGCGAGTCACCTCATTTTGAAGTTCAGGCATTTCTTGTTCGGGTTTGGTAACTTTTTGGCATTTTTTTTGAGTTATAAATTCCTTTGTCGAAGATTTGGTCACTTAAATGTCATATAAATTTTAGAACATTCCCAGTTAAACTGTGCTAGCTTACCTTCCCAAGAGGAATTTAATTTCTAGAATTCATAGTTTCGAGAAATGTTAGCTTCTAAAAATTCCCAAAAAATTACTGTTAGTTTGCCTTAATTCTCTAAAAAATCGAACATTGATTTCTAGCTTTTTCAAAGTACCCCGCTAGCCTGCCCTCGATATTACGGGGCATTTTGCTGAAGTTAAGCTCAAAAGCAAGCGAAAATCCTATTTCCGCTTGAGCTTTTGAGGCTCGGAGCTCGGAGCTAAAGCTGAGACCAGCTCCCAGATCTCGATCCCCAGTTTTTGGACGTTTCACCCCATTCTTGCTGTCCCGCCCCTTTAAATCCGCTATTCGACCCGTAGTACCCTTGTGGGGGTGGGTGACCCTACAGGCCACGGTGCCAGCCGGCACCTACACGGAGGGGATTCCCTTCGGCTCCTATACACACCCGCTCCTCTACTCGGCTGCCCACACTATTGTTGTTTAGCCACCCGGCGGCAGCCTAATTGGTGTTATATCGGCTGGGCCGGGCAAATATCGTGGATACGGTAATTTACTAATTCCGGTTGTAATTCCGATTTTCGTCATTGGGGTAGCGTTTCGGAATTTCGAAATTTGTGTGAAAAACGATTTTTCTGGATGTTTTTTGATATGAGAGAATTTCTATATTATTATTGCGTCAAATTTATTTTTAGCGGTTATCACAGCTTAATTTAACCGCTGAAGATACCATATTAATCACCCAGCCAAAATCATCATTTTTAAGCTGACGCAAGTAATTTTCGAAATATCGAAATTTCTCGTTTTTTTCGGACTGTAAGAATCAGTATAATAAAATCCTTTAAAATTGTATGTAATCTCTGATTCAAACGCACATTAATGAACGCCCCCAATTACCTGGAAAAATCAGGGAAAGGCCCCGATTTCTCGGGAGAAATTTTTCCGCGAAGATCCGCCCTTCCCTTCCCTTCCCTTTCAATTTCTTCTTTCTCCCCCTCCCGCCCTTCATTCGTCGTCGTTCTATTTTTCTATTTTTCCGCTCTCTCTCTCTCCCTCTCTCTCTCTCTCACTGTTCTTTGTGTGTATTGCGTATTCGTTACGGTATTCCTTTTTCTTTTTGCAGGCGGCCTTCCCATCCGTTCAGACGATCCCCCTCCCCTTCTCTTCTCAAATGGAAAACCAACAGCAGCAACCCCAAGCCACCCTCTTGTGCAGGTGAGAGAGACAGTGAGAGAGAGAGAGAGAGAACAGAGAAAAAGATCGATAAATCGATAATTTAATGAACTGTGTTTATCTAGATCTTTATTAACTTTTCCAGACCTTCTAAAAGCTAAGCGAGCTCTAAAAATCATTAAAATCGTCTAAAATCAATAACCAAAGAGAGCATTGCAACAAACGATCGATAATTTTATAAAGTAAGGAGAATACTGTTTTTAGAGCTTGTTTTCATGCACTTTAAATGCTTTAAAAACTCTTGTTCCATTCTTTTCTTACCTTCCGATTTGTCATCATCAATCGATATTCCCGAAATTTCGACATCCCATCGATTTCTCACCCCATTTAATGCAAATTTGATAGATCTGGCCGCTCTGATGTGCTTTCAATCTTATCTGGGTTTTAAACCCTTTATGCTAATTTTTTGCCTTTATTGCAATCGATATTCCGGATCGATAAGTGTCTAAAAAAGCGTAGAAAGCCGTGAATTACTGTTGCCAAGCCTATGCTTCAAAGCTTATAGCTTTAAAATACCAAAAATCCGTATTTTACCATTATCATCATCGATCGATATTTTGGGGGATTTGGCAAATATCGATTTTTATCGTTAGAAATTTATGCGAATTCCATCCCTATAAACCCAGATAAGCCATTCTTATAGAGTTTTTCAATATTCAAAGGAAAACACATTTATTTATCGCTTTTTCTGGACTTTAAGTGGCCAGGGCTTTGTCAGCTTTTGCGCTCCTCTGTGTGTGTGTCTCTGTGTCTGTCCTTGGCAGAGCAGTTCTGTCTGCCTGTGTGTCGGCGTGTCTTTCTTTTGTCTGTCGGCCCTGGTCGTGTCCTCAAATGCTCGGGCAGGGCTAGCGACAAATGTTGGCAGCACAAAGGGGGGCAGGCATCCATTTCTACAAAGACCGAAAAGACCGGATTTCGCAGAGTATGCACGCGCAATTCCGGGGTCAAACGATCGAAATTTCCGCAAATTGAGGAGACCTGTTGGAGCTAATTTTTGTACCAATTTTAAGGCACTTTAAAATGGTTTTTACTGTATTTTTCGGGAGCTTTAAATTTTCGAAAACATGCAAATTGATAGCAATTAAAAAGCTATTAAACGGTATTTTAGCGCGATTTCTGCGTTATTAATAAAATAAAGTACCTGATTTTAAATAAAACTAAATACAAAGCGGTAAAATCGTTTAAAATCTCATTTTACCATTGTTTTTGCAGAGGCGGATGCGGATTCTTCGGCTCATCGGCGACTGAGGGCCTCTGCTCGAAATGCTACAAGGATTCGATTAAGCGAAATCAAGAAACACAGCCGAGGTTGAGCCCCACAAGTGAGTCTTGCTCCTTTTTTTGCAAAATCCGCAAAAACCATGCAAAACCCCCCATAATTTTGCCCAAAAAAGTGCATAAGCGTCGGGGGGTAAATAGCGGAATCACCGTCACGGGTATGCGTTTTTAAGAGAGGGCTTACGGTATTTTTATAGCATTTTTCGAATGACGTAGTGTACTATTGTTTTCTGGGGATAGAACAGGCTAGCAGCAAGATTTCGGGAAATTTGGGACCCGGAAAAAGAAAAAATAGGGAAATGGAAATTATAGATTTTTTTTGGTTGCATAGCAGGCTAGCAGAGATTATTGGAGATTTCTAGAGCTAGGTAGGCAAGCTAAGCAATATTAGCAGGCTAGCAGAGTTTTTTGGGAGTTTTCTAAGTAGCAGAAAATCTTTAGGAATTTTTTTAAACAGATTTGTATACTTTTTTCGAGTAATTCCCTTTAAACCGTTTGAAAATGCGGTACTTTTCAGTGTCGTTGGCGTCATCATCCGTGCCAGTAGATGGCCTGCTCTCCGGATCATCAGTTGTTGTTCCAACCTCATCTCCATCCCCTCCTCAACATTCATCATGTGGCCAGGCTGCCCTCTCCACTGAAGAAGTCACCGCCAAACTCGAGAGCCACCAGGCTACCATCGAAGCCAAGGTCGGTCAGGGGGAAAGGAAAGAAAAAGGCAAGAGGGGGCAATCGGTAGATAGCTCTAGGGTGGATAGGTCAAATATTGATGGGGTCAACGACCCGTAAGGGGAGAGGGATCTTATAAAAATCAGGTATAATTTTTTATTTAAATTTCGAGGTTTTAAGAAGCTTAAATATATAGCTTTGCATATCATTCGCTCCTCTTAAATGCAAAAAAACTTTCAAAGCATTGAAAATCGTTAAATTCTATTTTTGGTAAAAACGAAATTTTTCGACTTTTCCATAGCTTTTTCATAATTAAATGATAGTCAAATCCTATTTAATACCCGCTGGATACTGTAAAATATTAAGCAGATTTTTTCAGGCAATTTTTCTGAAATTTTGAATTCCCTTAAGACAAATTTTAATTTTTATTGAAATTCGGCCAATCGGTTTTTGCATCTTTCCGAATTTTCGAAATACTCGGTTGTTTCCGATACATTTAGAAGCCAATTTGCCATCTGAAATTACCGCCAGACGCGTACTTTTTCACCCATCAAAAATTCCCACTCAATTCCGCTAATCACCAATTTACGCAGCAGGACCCCGTTAATTTCCGCGTTTGCGAAATCACCCGGATCACCCCCCCACCAACCCAAATTACCGGGTCGGCGTTTTTTGGTGTCACGCGTCTACTCCGGCGGGGGTGATTTTGTGGCCGGGTGCTTGACGAGTCGATGACGGCTACGAAACGCCCCGGGAAAACACGTGTCTCCCCAAATCAACATTCTAATTAGAAATCGGGGCAGGCGGGTGGGGGGCAAAAAGGCAAAAGCCGGGGCTGGGGCAGCTGAAAAATCACCCCGAAATGCGTCAATGGTTTTCCGGAAATGCCCATTTACGGAACGTTGGAATTCAAGCTAAACTACAAATTTTCTTTGATAAAATGCAAGTTTCAACGATGTATTTCATGGCGTAATGCCTGATTATTATTTTTCCTCCAAAATCATAAAAATTATAAACAAAATATAGATTTGGATCCACAGGATTTTGGGACTTCTCAGTCCCTTTAAAGTCCGTCTACAAGCATATTTTACAAAAGTTAAAATTTAAAAACGCTAGCATAATTTTTATCAGGCCTTAGATCTCCAAAAAACGAAAAAAGCGAGTTTTCAATGATTTTTCAGCTTAAACTTGGTTTTTATTGCGTTTTATGGCTCGGAAAATCAATTTGGAAACGGGCTTTAACATTCTTCAGCTTAACTTATTTTTTATCGAGTTGGAGTGATTAAAAATTAAAACAAGGTTTTATAATAATTTTAAAATGTAAATGCCAGTTTACAAAGCCACTTTTTTCAGCTCGACGCCTCCTCCGGCTCAGCCGATACCTCCCCAGCCCCATCTACCTCCACGAAAAAGGCGAATCGATGCCATTCGTGCAACAAACGTGTCGGATTGACCGGCTTCCCATGCCGTTGCGGTGGTCTCTATTGCTCTGAACATCGCTATGATCTGGCCCACAACTGTACATTCGACTACAAAACAATGGAGAGGGAGGAGCTGCGTAAGAACAATCCGGTCGTCGTCTCCGACAAGATCCAGAGAATCTAAAGCGCCTTCCCGTCATCGCCGAATTTTCACACATTTTTTTGAATGAAGCTTTCTGGTCGGAGCCCTCTTCCCCCTCATCTACCACCTCCTATTAGGCACCTGTAAATTGCGTACACTACGCTCCACCGTACACTACAAGTACTCGACGTAAAAACGACAGAATTTACCGCTTCACCCCCGCTTCTTTTTTTTTTTTGTTGGCTGTAGATAGGAACTGGGCGGAATTTGCAAGGCTTCAATGGCCCTTTAAAGCTGGTTGACCTAAAGATGCAAATTTTCTAGTGAATTCTATGGATTTTTTGACTTCCTGGTCTCTTTAAAGCGGTTTTTAACATTGATCACATTTTTTAAGTTAGATCAAACTTAAAAATTTATTTTTCCTATTATTGACTTCCTCTCCCCTTTAAGAAGGCTAACCAGGCCTAAAATAATTTTTACGCTTTTTTAGAAAAAATTCTAGTCCATTTCTACTGCTGTCGATTCGATTCTTTGATTCAAATTGCACAAAATATTCGCAAAAATCGATTTTAAAGGGACAGTGAAGTCAAATCCACAATTTGAAGGAAAAAAGCTTCTGATATGCAAAAGCCCGCCCAGTTCTCCCCAGATATACTCAGATACACAACGATTCTCTCCCGTTTCCCCGTACTAATGGTCAAAAAACCCAGTTCTTTTTCGGTCTAGTGATTTTTGGGGGGTTCTCCAACCCTTTTATGCAAATTACAGTCCCCCAAAAATCGCTAGACAGCCTCTAGGTTTTTCCAATTTAGCCAACCACACCGTCAGGGGCCCCCGGAATTTCCGGGATCGCGTGGAAAAATCGATTCTTTTTCGGGTTTCCACGGTATGCCGGAAGTTCCTCGGGGGCAAGCCACCTCCCCCAAAACCCCTCAAAAACCGTTGCCTCTTTTCTATTCATTGATGTGGTCATTTGATTGTCATTTCCGGGGGTGCTGTGGGGGGAATTGTCATTTTTGCGATCCCCTCCTCATCGCCCCTGCCACCCTGTGTCAATTTGCATGCACGTATATACCGCCCGCCCAGCCGTGATTTGGATATTTGTCTGTGAGTCTGTTTTGCATGGGCTTAAGTCTAGGCCTAAGCCTAAGCCTAAGCCTAAGCCTAAGCCCAAGTCTGTTCGTCCGCCAGCTTCAACAATTCGGCTTTGCCCCCTCCTTTTTAACGTTCGAATTTTGTTGTCGCTTCTTTCTGGGTAGCCTCCTCATCCGCGTTTTGCTATAATTTTCTTAATTCTTAAGCTACAAAAACAACACTTTTTCTTAAAATTAATTTTACATTTTTTATAGGATATTTGCGAATATTGTGATGTTTTTCTCTCTCCCCTGGCCCCCGTCCCGAAATTCGCTACACGACCCCCGTCCTCCTTTCGGCATGTATATAAGGTTTATGAATGAATTTTGTTCATAGTTAAGACGTGGAATTTGCACTACAACATAGATAAAAAGCAGAATTACAAACTACAAGATGTCACTACAGTCAAATTGGTGACTTGGTAAAAACTGATTGCGCCTTAGAAAATACGCAAAACTAACGCTGTAATCGTAGAATGGAACAGAATCCCCTAAAAATCTTTGCTAGCCTGCACCAACTTTTTTTCGGAATTTCAGGCTGAGGGCGCAGCGCGTGACAGTATCACGTTTTTGCATCGATTCCCATCCATCTTATCGCTATAGGGGGAGGACGTCTCCCCCCCTCTCTCGCTCTCTCTCTCTCTCTCTCTCTCTCTCACTCTCTCTCTCTGTTGTGTTGGTTGAAAGCATTTGAAGGGGCGAGCTTTCAGTGGGGAATTTATAACTTTCACCCACCCATCACCCAGAAGAAAAAAGCCGAAAAAAATGGAAAAACTGGTTTTATGGACGGGGGTTGGGTAATTTCCCGTTCTCTATTGATCTCCGCTAGCTTGCCTTAAATTGGGGCTTCTCACGATCATCAATAGCAACTCGTAACGTCTTCTCTTCCTTGGTCCGTTTGGTAAATCGGTCGGTCTCTCTCGCTCTCTCGCTCTCTCTCTCTCTCTCTCTCGCTCTCTCTCTCTCTCTCTCTCTCTCTTTCTCTCTCTCTCTGTTTCTCTCTCTCTCTCTCTCTCTCTCTCTCTCTGTTTCTCTCTCTCTCTCTCTCTCTCTCTCTCTCTCTCTCTCTCTGTTTCTCTCTCTCTCTCTCTCTCTCTGTTTCTCTCTCTCTCTCCCTCTCTCTCTCTCTCTCTGTTTCTCTCTCTCTCTCTCTCTCTCTCTCTCTCTTTCTCTCTCAGCTAATAGAGTCCCCAATGTGGACCGACCAACAAACGCCACCTCATATTTGATGGGCCTATATGGCCTGGCGGCGCCGTTTCGGCCCGCCGAGCTGTACAATCCGCGTGGACCATTAAAAAAGTGAAAATGTAAATGGCATCTAAAGACAACTTTTAAGACATGCTAGCAGCAAACGTCCAGTATAGGTTCTTAATGGCTTTCATTATTAAAGCCATCAGGCTTTTAAAAACCAAAGACAGGCTGGCAAAGGTCGTGAGCGACATATATCACGATTAGACCTTGCAGACGACAGGGCCCCAAAAAAAAACGCCGTAAAAAACGGAATTCTTTCGGAAATTGGAAGCGGTTAGGCAAACCAGCAGGGATTCCTAGGGATGATTAGAGACCTAGATTCTTGTGTCCCACAAAAGCTAAACTCTTAGAACTTTTAGTTTTTCCCCAGTTCACTCAGATTGACCGTCTGACGCAAGGGCCCGAATCCACCCGTCAACCGAGTCCACACAGACACCACGGGGTTCAAAAATTGTTTGAGCACGGGTTCAGCAGGGGGATGGCATACACGCTGTGAAAAGAGCAAAGAAATCGATTCATCGGATGGAGAGAGAGAGAGAGAGAGAGAGCGAGAGAGAGAGAGAGAGAGAGACGAGGGCCGAAAGTGAGGTCTTTCTGTATATTTGAGGCTGTGCACACGGCAAACAGCACTCCAGATCTCCCTCTATATATATCTCTCGCTTACTCTCTCTCCCTCTCGCTCTCTCTCTCTCTTCGCTCTACCATCTGACCCCCAAACTGTGTTTATTGAGGTGAGGGGACAACCGAATTTCACGAGGTCGCCGGAAGCGTATATAGCTGGGGACCGGAAATCAATTTTCAGGGGCCGCTAAAGTAACGGTATATCTTTGCCAATTCCGTCACTATACGGCACCTCAATACCATACTTTCCGACTTCGTAGCCCCGTAGCAAACTCTCGAATTTTTTGGGGGTCCGATGCCGATCTCATCCAAGGGTGGGCCGGAAAACAGTTCTCCCGTCAATGGCGGCCCGGAACATTCGACCGGCCGGGCTGACGAATTTCTCGTTTTTTTTTGGCGCTCAGTCTCGCTCTCGCTCGCTCTCCCTCTCTCCCATGAAAAGGTAGGATTGGGAAACTTTGCGCTGGGAGGGTCCCGCCGAGAATTGTTGTCCGAAAGCAAGGGACGGACCGACATATTTGAGGTATTTGAGGTGTTAATGGATTTGCCCGGAGATTGGAAACAATTAGTTGCGACATTTTCTCTATCTCTCTCTCTCTCTCTCTCTCTCTCTCTTTCTCTTTCTCTCGCTCTCTCTCTCTCTCGCTCTCTCTTTCTTCTCCGATTCTCTATTTGGCATTTTGGCTCACATCAAAATCAATTTATGCTATCGACTCCAACTCCTAATATAAAAGCAAAACCAGTAAAAGTACAATTATGCAAGTATAACTCAAGGCAGCGGAGCCTTGCGTAGTCGTAGCCGGACTTCTCGCCGTCGTCGCAACATTGGACTGTTGGCTGAGAATTGATGGGATCACCTGGAAATTTGGTTGTTTAAGATAAAGTTATAATAATTGTTATATTGCCCAAAAATCAGCTTATTTAGAAAACAATTATGTGTCTTACTGTAGCTACAGTTTACCGTACTAGCGTACTCTATCGTACCTTATTCCACATAGTCGAGTCGACCTGTCTCCATCCATCGGCCATCCTCATCCCATCCGGTGATATCCTCCAATAGCGATTCAACATCGGCTCCACGGCTTCCCATTGATTTCCCATCGGTTTTCTAGGGTACGGTAGAAAAGGCAAGCCTTAGAATGATACCCATTTTTGGCGAAATTCGTCCAGGAATCTGCATAAAAGTTGGCGACGTCGTAGTCGAATTGGATTACCTGAAAAACAGGAAGATCTCTATCTCTCTATCTCTCTCTCTCTCTCCCTCTCTAGCTCTCTGTCTCTCCCTCTGTTCTCTCCCACCTCATTCGCCTGTTCAGCTCTGGCCCACTCGCCGTCGGGCAACCACATGAAGAACAACTCGGAGCAGTGGGGAACAGCTAAAATTTGCAATGATTTTTCCATTTTTTAAAGGGACAGTGACAGCTAGAAAATCGAGACCGAACTCTTGAAACTCACGAGTCCACCCGGGCAACGAAAAGATCCTTCCAACGTTGCTGGAATAGTCGTGCTCCCAGAGGAAAACGTCCTTATTCCCCCTTGGCCCAATATCGATCCACATCTCGCTGCATTGGGCCTCCAAAGAATTGTCCGGAGTACATCTAAAGTTCAAATTAGGTTATCGTTTTGGAAAGAAAGTGAGAAAGAGCAAGAGAGCGAGAGTGCGAGGTGAGAGAGAGAGAGAGCAAACGAGCGAGAGTGAGCAAGTGAGAGAGAAAGCCTGAAAATCCTTACATCACTAGCCAGCTTCACCCATCCAACATAGTCATCGTCAGCTATAGTGGTCGGGTGATAGACCTAAATTCTATAGTTTTCATGGCTTTAAGGTTTTGATACCTTTTCGAGCATCTGCATCACCTCTCCCTCCTTATCACCCATATAAGTATGATCAAAGTTAAAGGTATATTCGATAAATCCACGAGTCATATTCGACAGAAACAGCTCCTGGGTACGCAGCTTTCCAAGCACTAAAAAAGTTCTTAAAAATCGATGCTAAGCAACGCAGCAGCTACAAAATACAGACACTACACTGATTTTAGGCTACAAACCACGGACAGCTACGGACTATAGACTACAAACGATTACCATACCAAAATAGCTCCACTCATCCCGCATCACCCCAATCAGCGAGGGGAAATTCTTCCGTGTCTTGCCGAGGTTTTCAAGAGTATCCGGGAGGAATTGGGTATCGTATACCATATTCCAGGCCTGAAATCGTTGTTTTAAAGGGATGCGAAAGTTGCAAAATCGGCTCCTTTGATCGACAGGGTGTTGACAGCTACAAAAGTTGTCAAATGATGCTTAGTTTTCGAATTAATTTTAAAGTGTCGTTACGCGTATGGACGGTGAATTATTTTTCGGGACCCGGTGTAAAGCTAGGGTCGATTTTGGGCCTTGTCAAGCCCTTTAAATATTTTAGAAACTTACCATATCGACCGATTTCAATATGTCGACGGCTGATTTGTTCTGCACACAATTTGTCATTTTCTGCCAGTCCTTGCCGCTCCAATCGTTCCCCGTGAAGCCGCACAGCTAAAAACTCACGCTTGAATCTTGTGGTAATCTTGCAGAGAACCTTGAGGAAATTCCATAACTCTCTAGCTAACTGACCTTACTAGCCGCGTCGATGCTCAACTTGTTGTCAGTGTTCAGGCAAGTTTCTGTGGCTCCAGATTCTTGAATGGCTTGTGAGAAAAGGGCTAAAAACAATAGATATTTTTAAAGATAGAGAAAGGGAGAGAGCGAGATAAATAGATCGAGAGAGAGCCAGAGAGAGACTCACATTGTGCCATTGGCGAATAGGTCAACGCGGAAACGGAAGCCGCTCCAGCAGATTCCCCAAAAATCGTGACCTTCGTTGGGTCACCACCAAAATCCCGGATATGATCTTGCACCCAGCGGAGGGCAGCGACCTAAAACGATGTTTTCTGTATTTTCGAAAATATATAAATCACAATAAAATTTCTTACCTGATCCAGCATACCGCGATTTGCGGGGAATTCGTTCGATCCGGTCGTGAAGAAACCTAAAAAGCATTCTTGCGATTTTCAAAGGAGTTTTACTGCACAAAACCCCCGTTTAAACCTGTGCTATTTTTCAAAAATCTTTGCTATCTGCCCGGATAAAGTCGCTTGCTAGCTATCCTGAAGTTCTAAACTTTCCATAAATTCGTCAAAAACCGCTGCTAGTCTGCCTTAGGCTTCATCGAAATTCCTCGAAAATGTTTCTTGTTTAGCCGGTGTTTCTTCGAATTCCCCCACCCCTATCCGTACCCCAGAAGCCGAGACGATACTGTATGGTGACGACGACAACGCCTCTGGAAACAAACGAACTGACGCCACCCTAGAAAAAAAAAATCATAGAATTGATCAAATTAAATTTATACTTTATGAGCGAGTTAAGTTAGCCGTGATACGTTATTTTAATACGATAAAATTTTAGTATACCTTATACGGGTACTGTTGAGCGCATCCGGATTGGAATGACCCGCCGTGGATCCATACCATCACTGGGAATGGGGTCGCTGTTTTCACCTGGAAAAAATCGATTAAATATTGAATGACAAGGGCCACATTTTGCCTTCGATGTTCCTTTAAAACCGTAAAAACACCAACATCTGGCGAAAATACATTTAAATACAAGCAATCCTCAGATGACGGTGTACTGTTGAATCCGCACGGCTGCAACGACTGCGAGCAGGGCGATCTGAATTTTTGATTTTCAGGGATCATGAAGGCTGAGGAAGGCCTGGCTCACTTAAGGCAAATCTCAAAGGAACTCTGCTAGTTGTGGTTTTCGCCGTTTCCGCAGTGTTCTCTGCTAGCCTGCCCCTTGATTTGCCCTCCCGGTATCTTTAAATAATTTTACGAAACCTTACCGGAAATATGTAGCGTCCCACGGAGAATTCGGCAGTTTATTCAAAGCTGCCGGAGCCTAAAAGTGGACTGAAATTTGCTACAACTATCGTATACCCACCGCAAATCGTAGTGCTCCAAGTGGGGGCTGTACATAGGGGATGCCAAGGAATATATCGCCCGCACCGCGGTAGATTTTGGACTGTTCATTCGTGTAGTCGACGTGGAAACCCTGGAGAAGTTTTAATTGGTGCTCAACTTTATCGGATAAAGGTGCGCTGAAGGCTTAAATTTAAAGGGACACGCAAGGTTTACGCAGACGTTAGTGCTAGGGTTTTAAAGGGACGGGGAAGGCAAAAGAATTTCCAATAATCTAGAAAATTATCGTTATGCTTATTTTGCCTTGTCTGACCCTTTAAACTCGCTTTAATATTAAAGGTATTAATAGTGGTATATATGGTCCTTTAGGAAAAATCCATTAAAGGGACTGGCAACGCAATATATGATTTTAATAATTTTTTTAACAAACCTGGACATCGCCTAATTTTGTAGTGACCGTTACGGCATCGACCAAACAACAGCCGACCCCCAGAAAGACTATAATTGGCACAGCCAACATCTGAAGAGAATGGAAAGGGGGGCCCTGGAAATGGCTTATCGTGTTGGCGGGGAAAAACTCTGGAAGAGGGAGACCCCAGATCACTGGCAATGACAAATCACCCCCGAATTTTTGCACCCCCTAATATAGCAAATTTTGAAGTCTGCTCGTGCAAAAGTTGAGACTATAGGAATCTGGGTGATATCATTAATTCTTGGAAATTCTTGATAATCGTGTGTCCATTTTTAGATCGGAAAATAGCGGGTTAGCAATATCTTCCCTTCACAGCTCCTTTAAAACGAGATTTTTACACATTAATTGCAATTTAGGAAAGTCTTTATTGTGTCTTTTTAAGGTTTAAAAGCTTTCAAAACTTTAAAAAAGTAGAATAGAACTTTTAGCTATAAGTTTACGCATTAATGATATGGACCTATGGAAAAGCCAGATTTCCCTTGACTGAACCTTTAGAAGTTTTCAGATTTTGATACAAAATACTTTACGCAAAAATGGTTGATTAAAAGACTCAAAAAATTCAAAAATTCTTCCAGTAATTTAAAAAACCACCAATTTCATTGACTCCATCAATACGCAAAACAACCATCAAAAACCACACATGTGACAAACCAAAAGCTAAATTTATGCAAATTCCACAGTCCTTGCAAGCGAGAACCAAATAACAGGCTCAAATATTTACCTTTACGAGGGATCGGAATTTTCTTATCAAATCGAGCGGAACGAAAGTTTTGAGCTATTAAAAAATCGACTTCTTCGAGCCGAGAGTTCAACAGAGATCGCGATTTTAGAGAAATTAAAAGAAATCACAAAATTCCCATAATTCCCAATTGTCTCCACTTGTTATCTGCAGTAAACGCTTTGAAAATAAGATAAAACATGCATTTTTTTTGCTCAACGAATTGCTACGAATCGATACGAATCGCGGCAAAATCCATAGGCAATCCGCATCCGTGCCTTTTCCACTTTTTTAAGGGAACTGGTATCAACTAAAATTCGTCCTTTCATCGACCGCATCTCGACAATTAGCAAGACGCACCTATAAACATTTGGGTTCTTTAGGATTTCCGGGGAAGTATTTCCGGGGAAACCAAATTTTTTTGGGCCCATTCCTAAATTTTTTTCTAAATAGCGCATGCGTTTCTAAATGGTTTTTAACTATTCCTGAGCATAAAAACTACCCACATTTTAATTAAAAAATTTAATTTTAGGTCGGAAAATCCTATAGAACCTTTAGGATTAGCGGGGGGAAAGACCCAAAATGACCAATTTTCGACTTTTTCAAACATTTTTCTAACTTTTTTGAAAGGTTTTGTCTACTTTAAATATAGTTAAAATTTACTAAAAACAATGGGAACACACTTTATATTTGTTTACTAGGTCAACCGGGAAAAACAGGAAAAATTTGGTTCCCCCCCGGAAATACTTCCCGGAAATCCTAAAGAACCAACATTTGTATTTGCACGAATTTGTCGATGCCAGCATTCCAAAGAGTATATTTCCACAGCCAATACCCCCTTAAACCGTCGCATCCGCTTTTCCACTGTACCATCCCATAGCCATAGGGCACTCTGGTTGACGGCCCTGAAGAGCTTGATTCACATGCACTCGACCTGGTGGGCCCTGTAGTGGGCCCCCGAAGGGATGTGAAGCTGGGAAGCTGAGGAAGACTGGACGTGTACACACGGCACAAACACTTCATAACCGCCTCGTTCTGACCCATCCGTTCCACACGGCTGGGCCCTATTGGGGGCACTTATGGCTTCACGGATTTATGGTCTTTTTGGAGATCTGAGATTTTGAATCAAACCCTGAATTTTCTGAAGCTGGACAGGGTTTCTCTTGGCACGTTAGAGGAGAAAAATCACCACTGGGGGCAGGCTGGCAGAGATCCTTGTGGAAAGGCAGCTGACTAGAAGTAACACTCTCGGATTCGAGCCGAATTATTTTTCGAACAAGCCCACGATCATTTATTTTTTGTTTTTCAGAAGCTGGTACAAACGCAAGCTAACCCAGTTCTCCCAGCAAACCTCAGCAAACTTTTTAAACCCCTTTTTGGTTCGTCTCTTCCTGGGATGGTCTGGTGACTCAATACTGGCAGGATCAACCGCTCGAGCTCATCAATATTCAGCGAATGAACTCCGGGCGTGGGAGCTGCTCCTAGATTCACGCGTTTGTTTTGTTTTTCTGAGTAATCCCCGGACCCAAAAAGCCTTCGTCACTGTAAACTGGAAAATAAGAGAACGTAATTACGTTACGTTACGAACGTTACGTAATTGTAAGAACTTCTCTCGCTTTTATTCTATCTCGCTACTCGCTCTCTCTCTCTCGCTCTCTAACTCTCTCTCGCTTTCTATGTCGAGTTCTGAGCCTCAAAGCTTCAGCTGCCGGCCGCTTTCCTATCCGCCTGTCGTTGTCCCCTGTCGTTGTCTCTTTAAAATCTGCCAGCCAGCGTCACGAAGCCTTTTACGGCTTCACAAGGACACAATTCAAAGCCGTGTCCCGCCCTTGTCACCCCCATCATCGGCTGGCTAATGAAGTGGACGGGAGCCCAATTCGAGCTTTTTGTCGAAAGTTCTGTACAAAGTACAGGACTTACGAGATTTATTCGCATTGGGGGACCCCGGGGGTGGCTTGCTATCCCGCGCTCCTCTCCCCGCCGCCTACGGTAGGGGGGAGCCCAAGAGGGCGCCGATTTATTGCCAATTTACCGCCAACTTCTTCCCGAAAGGGAGTCGTTGCCGCCAGTCGTTGCACCGATTGGTTTGGTTATTTCGGTAAGGTTGTTGGCTAATGCCACTTCCTGTGCTTGATTGGCTAGGCTTGAATACTCTTCCAACCAGCCCTCTCTTTTCCCATTGAGCCTCTAATCGTTCCTCTTTTACTCCCAGTGTTACCCTTGGATCTCGTGTTATTACATTCAGTGCTGCCTCTTTTATCTATACTAATAAACCTTTCCTATCTACAAGTCTCTTATCAGTGGTAATCGCATGGGATCTTATTCATGGTCTGCAGGGTCTTCTCAGAGGCCTAAATTAGTCTTACAGACCTCCGCTGATCCGGCTACCCGTGTTAGGGGATGCGTTGAGGGTCGTAGGAGGAATAGGTGGCAAGTTCCTCGCGTGGGCATTATTGGGATTTATTCCTAATAGTGCGGAATTGCTATTCCTTTTCGACATGGTGCGTCGGCCGTATGAGATAGAACCCAGGTCGAGATCCCTTGCTTTTGCTACTTTCCACTTTTCACTTTTTGTTTTGGTTTATTTGTTTTCCTTTCTCTAATTTTTTTTAGAGTTTTACATACAGACCAGGCAGCACTACGAAACCATTGGTTTCCCAGATCAGCACTTTAATTGTCAACTAGAAGGCAATTTTTCCAGTCCAACGGAACCCAGAAGAAATGGATCAACGACCAGTCGGCGGCCACCGGCGACTTTCAGCCCCGAGGCACTCCGTTACTCCAATGGGCACTGGCACTATTGACGCTCGGGCGCACACTGGCCATCAGCATATGGCCGGGTGTTTACATTAAGCGGTAACGAGTCTGTGGATATACAGCTCTACGCGGTGTTACAGCCAGAGGAGTAGCGGAGGAAAGGAGGATCGTTTTTACTTTTTTTCCAGGAATTGCTGTATCGAAGAAATCCAATTGGCCCAGCTACGAGAGCCACCAGCGGGACGCCGCTCAGTAACACACGGATGAATTGAAGAAACAAACAGAGCGCAAGAAAGAAGAGACGATGTCTGAAAACAGAAGAGTTTTCACAGTCTTCCCTCCAGGCCCTTGAATGGGTATTTCCAGTCTTCCTGTTCCGGATTTTCACAACCAGTCTCTGCAACTTCTTTTTTAGGCGGTCAACATTCCCAAGAAAGAAGCAGTTGCGGTCGTTTCTTCGCTGGTCAATTCTTGCTGATGGAGTTGCTCGCTGCCCCGTGCTATGCGCATAGCCAGAGGACGTTACGCCCGTGCAGCCCCGCTCAGGAATGCAAACAGGTTTGGGTTTACGATTTTTCGGAAGATTACTTCTATCATTGGCTGTTTACAGTTTTTGATATGTAGTATTCGGAAGAAAATCGTTTTCCCTTGTTGTTTCTTGACCCAGCCCAGGAACCACGAAGCGTCGGCATACAAACAGCTCTTCCTGAGATGATTGTTGATGAAGACGCCGGCCATCCGTTCAAGATTCGCACAGTACACACATCACAAACAGTTCTCGAACTGTCCAGCACTACAGACTTTCAATTTCTAGTTCCTTCCGAACTACAGCCGCTTGGAAATTACACTCAGATTCTTCAAATGGTTGTTTTGAACGGCTTTTCACAGGTGGATGGATGAGTATGCTGCCCTACGCATTTCTATCGCGTTTTGGGTAGCTTGAAGGCGTATAAGTTGAAGGATTTTCTTTGGTCGGCCTGTACGTACAATCCAATTGACGGTGCGATGCGTGCGCGTCGCAGTTACCTAATTTTGGCCTAAACCATTGAATATTCATCGATTTGTACGCGATTCTCTCATTTTCTTTCCGTGTCGCAATTCGTTTCTGAAATGCTTCACGCATCCATTTGTGAATTGTGCTCATTTCATTCATTGTTGAATTATGTTGGCCTTGCTAACATCAGGACGTACTACTGCTTGCACTGCTTTCACTCTGCGAGTTTACTTTCCAGTTGCTTCGATGTCTTCGAGGGCGTTTTGGCCTTTTTACAGCCAAGATTCATTTTGCGTTTAGGTAACCCAACACATCAAGCAAGATGAACTACAAGGACATCCAACCCGCTGAAGCACGCTGTATTGTGGACGAATGGGAAGAGATGCGCCCCGTCATGGACCATCTGCTCGTCGACCAGGCCCAGCTCGCCGCGTTTCCGGACGCGACCCTCTCCCAATACATCGAAGACATTACCTCCAGCACAAGCAAAATACAGACATACATTGCCAACTTAACACTGGCCACAGAAAAGAGTAAACATTATCCAGAGTTTCAGAAAGCAGTTTCGCAGCTTCCAATACAGAACACCATCGTCAACCTCAACCAGTACGCCTTGAAGTTACACAAGTGTCTCGCAGCCACTGGTGCCGGCTCGAGACTTTGTCAACACACCACCCAGCTTTGGCAACTGGAGCGGCGCCTTGCTCCGTCTCAAACACAGAACACACTCGAGAAGCCTAGTAATCACCAGTCCGGCGATAAAGCTGCGGAAATAAAAACAGCCCACCAACACTCGCTTCTTTACAGCAGCTGTCCGTCGCCGTCTCCCATGCCATGGGATCCTGATGAGGCTACCTTCGACAAACTCCAGGGCAACCTCACTTCCCTACAGCTTCACTCAAAGCCAGCGGCATACAAGCTGAACGAGAACGAGATTGCCAGGCTGTACGACCTCGTACCCACCAAGATGCTCGTCACTTCAGGTGGCCTGCACCTTTTCGAGCAATTCAATACAGAGGCATCTCGTGAAGAACGCAAGGAATATAGAGGTCCCTATGGCGACTTCTACCAGGGCGTCAACCTTCCCAGTTTCGACGGCACAGGAGAATTCAGATGCTTCTGGATGCGTTTCTTGGAGAAAGCCAACCAGATCTGCATCAGCGATGGCGAGAAGCTCGACCTATTGCGATCCAGCGTTTCCGGTTACCTCATCGATAGCCTGTCGGCGTACGACATGTCAGCCAAGGGGTTGTTTGACGCAGTCATTCAGCTTTTTTGTGCTTACAACCAGACCGCCGATCGTCAATTGCAGGCGCTTACAACCATTCTTTATTCGCCACAAATCGATGAAGACTATACAGACCTGGACGCAACCTTTGGAAGACTTCACAGCGCAGCTCGGGAATTACAACAGACAACCGGAAACGACGTCCGCACAAAATACGACATTATCAAGAAGTTTCCACACGCTGTGAGCCAGTCCTTCCTGCTCAAACACCCAGAGGCACTCTCCACAACCCCGATTTCAGAGATGGTGGAACAATTGCAGGAACACACCAGAAGCTTCGCAACACAACGCCGAGTAGAACTTGTTTTCTATGACGCCCAGGCCCAGAACACAATCTGCCCTTTCTGTCAAGAAAAGGGACATCGACCCAGCCTTTGCGTCAAGCTGAACGGCAATCAAGATCAGTGGCAACGTGTCGTTTCTCAACAGAGGTGCCATATTTGCCTGGAAAGCGATCACAACCAGTCCCGTTGCAACGGCGTCAAATGCTGCAAATGTGGGGGCAACCACCACACAGTTTTCCACAAAATGTTCGATGTATGGACGCTAAAAGAACATACACGTTTCCAGCCGCGTCCATCTAAGCACATATACTCAACACGCCGCGACAATCATCCAGATCGCCTTCCAGACAATAACACAAGCTCTCATGGCCCTTCCAGACACCACTTTTCTCCACACATCGCCAACACGGATTCCAGCAACAGCCAGACCTTCGATGACGTTCAACTTTTCCCAGACTCTTCACCAGAAGAAGATGAAGACGGACAACTCCATCAGACCGAGGACGAGTTCTCCGACCAGGACAGCGATGAAGAGGAGCAAGCTAACAGAGACGACTTCGACGAGACAGAACGAGTGAACTACGGTCAAGATTTTTTCGCGGCTTCCAGCCTCGATGAGTCTGAACCCCAGTCCATCCGCCCTGAAGCATACCTCCCCTCGGCCTACTTCATCAAGACGGAAGATACAGTTGATCGCCATTCCCAGATGCAACTTCTTACGGTCTCGATAGTTCATCCATCCGACCCGTTGGTGACAATCACAGTCGATGCTTTCCTCGATACAGGTTCTTCAAAGTCTTACATGAGCCCAGACCTTTTCCACAGCTACCCATTCCCAGACATCGGAACTGCACAACGCCACATTACACAGTTTCACCGCACAGTATCTCCGGAGGTCCATCTCACCAACATCGAGATACCAGGCATCGGAGTCGTGCCAATGGACGTGACAACACTTGCAGAAATTCGAGTTAGCGTTTGGAAACTCAGTCCAGCAGATCGAGCCGTCATCAAAAAACAGAACATCGTGTTGGAATACCATCCAGGTCGCCGACATGACGTAACATGCTCACTGCTGATTGGCCAGGACCTCATCAACAGACTTCGTGATCCAAAGCGCAATCCCATCCAGCTGCCGTCCGGAAAATACGTCGATCACTATATTTTCGGCCCAGTCATCAGTGGAATCAACCATGTTGAACAAGCGCTATTCCAGAAACTCAACGAAGATGCGTATCGTAATAAGGACTTATTCCTTCCCTACGGTACACAGACCTTCATCGCATCCACACAAACAAAGCGCTGTCGCCAAATTCCCAAGAAACAACAGCTCTCCGTACGACGTTTGCAAAGACAAGCAGCTGCGCCGATCATCGAAAGCTCACAACCCTGCAACGACCTATCATCCGAGTTTCGGGAACTATTGAGACAAGTGAACACAGACCCTTGGCGATACATCAACCTCGGAATCCCAGATCTTGAAGGCGCAGAAGCAGCGAAAGCTGCTAAGCAGGCCACCACGCATTTTTTAGACACAGTACAGCTCGTCAATAGAAGATTGTCAGTGACATTGCCATGGAACAACAAAGCAGCGCTTTTGCCCACAAACAAGGACTTGGCTATTTCCAGTGCATTCACCACGTTGAGGAAGTTCTTGAGCAATCCAGAACTTCTTCGCAGTTACGACAAGTTTCTCTCGAAACAGCTCGCCAATGGTATCATCGAACGTGTGCCCAGACTCGATAATACGTCCGCTCCAGCCCAGATACATTATTTATTGCACCACCCAGTCTTCCCTACAGCATCTCGCGGAATTCAGTTCGTTTGCGACGGTAACGCGAAACTGACAGGACATCCTTCGTTGAATGACAAGTTACACCCAGGTCCTTCCCTCACTACACCGCTCTTGAATGTGCTGCTGAGAGCCAGGACGTACCGAAATCTTCTGATCAGTAGGATCGACAACTCCTGCAACCAGTTAGCGCTCCACAAGGAGGATCGTGATGCGGCAAGGCTCATATGGTTCAAAACAGACGTTCTCCAACGAATTTCTCCTCTCCAGATCCGTCCGGAGCAATCGAGCTCGAATACACCCAGAACTCCCATTCGGACCTCACAGAATACAGGTTTTGCCGGGTGCCTTATGGCCTAACCAGTTCGTCATTTCTGCTCTCTGCATCTATCCAGTACCACGTCAGCGAAGCAGATATCCCAGAGCAATTGAAGCACAACTTACTCCAGAACTACTTTTTGGATAAAGTCACATTGGGCTTCAAACAACTCGACGACGCAATGGAATTGTACCAGGATGCAAAGAACTTATTCCACCAGATCTCCATGGATCTTTGCGGGTTCAGTTCCACCAGCCTCCGTCCTGCGACAGTTGCCAGCAGCAGACCGAATGGATACAAAGCTCAGGGAATTGCATGGCTTGAGGTGGAACACAGAAGAGACCAGATCAACGTGATTGGACTGAGCAAGTCATTCACCCAGACCATCTTCGATACGGAATCCAAACCCAGCAAAGTCGAGTGGACGAAGCAGGAAGTTTTCGGTGTGGTCGCGAGCATTTTCGACCCACTGGGAATCCTGGCGCCGTTCACCCTACAGATGCGACTTTTGATCCAGGATATTTGGCGACAAGTATTCAATTGGAGCGACCGCATCCCAGACCTGCTCACACAACGCTGGCTTATGCTCATTTCCCAGTTCGTCGCAATGCAAGGAAAAGTTGTCATTCCTAGAGTGGCAATCTTGACACAGGACGAAGAACGTTTCTTCGGCGACCCGCAAGTCATCGTTCACGTGTTCACAGGAGCTTCGGCTTCTGCGATATGTGTCGCGGTTTACTTACAGTCAGCCCATGAACCGGATCGCGCACTCGGCGCTCAGTTGCTACTTTCTAAGTCTCGGCTTGCTCCTCAGAGGCACTCCTCCATCGACACCAAACAGAAACTTTGGTTTAAATCTTGGGATGGAGTTGGCCGAACAGGTTGTCCATGCAATCCAGAGCTGCGTCAGAATTAGAGCGTCCAGTTCTATTCTGATTCCCGCCCAACTCTATCACAGATCGCCTAAGGGAGCACACACACAGTCCTCTATGTACGCCACCGAGTCAAGGAGTCCGCGAGGGTCTAGACCGACTGCAAGAAAAACCACAATGTCCAGGACCGACATGTCCCTAATGCTCAACACCGCCGATCTCGGGACCAGAGCACCAGCATCACTCGACAAGACTGTTCAGACAGGGTGGTTCACTGGACCCTCCTTTGTCACAGCCTTCCAGGTCACGGCCCGGTCGTTGCAAAAACAGTACATCATTCCGCCTTGCGATCCAGAGGCTACAGGAAGCTGTTTCAAACCAGCTACAGCTGTGGTCAGGATGGTTCCCCAAAAGAAGTCGAAAACATCCAAGGGAAAAGAAGCTGACCTAAGCTCCGGCAAAACCCCATCCCAGAGCCTTTACGAATATTTGCCTTACATCCAGCATTGATCGCAACGTTTGTGGTATTTCCTGCCACACAGCGCCTTCAAAATTGTTTTACAACCAGGTTTCGCAGGAGGACTTCGTGGTACTCCCACGCAGCTCGCCCTGCGCCCGCTCACACAGAGCTTGCTTTTGCAATCGCATTACAACCCAGTATCGGTAAGAAGGCTTTGGGTAATTTCCACACAGCCCGCTTTGCCTTCGCCTCACCTTCAGAAATTAGTTGCCTTACAATCAGTGTTGACAGGAGGGCTTCGTGGTAGTTTTCCGGCACAGCCCGTCCTTGTTTTGCCTTACCCTCAGACACGGTTCATCACTACCCCGTGCCGTTGCCGACAAGTCCTCTTCACAAGCCGGTCAAGACAGCCACCTGCGCCGCCCAAGTCAAGGTCAACCTGCCGCCTTGTCAAGCTCTTAGCGCCGTCTCCACCAAGTCTTCGTCAAGTCCACTTCGTCGCAGCTAATCGAAAAGTATGTCTTTCCCTTTCCCCAGTTATCTGATAGGAGTACGGGCTCCTTAGCATCAGTTAACTTCCCTCCCTATTTTTATCTGTACCCTACCCACAGCTGGCCCCTTCCCCTAGTACATAACCATATTTTCTCCCGCCCGCTCCCGGCAGATTTTACTCCGTCCTTACGGATCCACCGTACACCCACTCACACCCAGTTACGATTAGGCTCACCCTATCTGTGTACCCCCGGTTGTGGAGTTCAAGCCTTTTTCGCCGGGGCCGCAGGTCCCACTAGCCCCCTCCTGTGTTTCCCATTGCAACTCCACGCCTTCCCAGCCTGCCAACACAGGACTGAACCGAGTCCCTGTATCGCCCAAGTCGTGATCACAGACTGGTGTTATCGATGTGAGCACCAACCAAGTCCTTCCTCGGTTCAGACCCTAGTAGCTCTGATACCGCGGTTGAAGAGCATCTTGAAGAAGGCTCGGCCTCTCGGTTCCTGGGCCGGGAGTAGACGAAAGTTCTGTGCAAAGTACAGGACTTACGAGATTTATTCTTATTGGGGGACCCTGGGTGGCGCTATCCCGCGCTCCTTCTCCCCGCCGCTAAGTAGGGAGCCCAAGAGGGCGCCGATTTATTGCCAATTTACCGCCAACTTCTTCCCGAAAGGGAGTCGTTGCCGCCAGTCGTTGCAACCGATTGGTTTGGTTATTCAGGTTGTTGGCTAATGCCACTTCCTGTGCTTGATTGGCTAGGCTTGAATACTCTTCCAACCAGCCCTCTCTTTTCCCATTGAGCCTCTAATCGTTCCTCTTTTACTCCCAGTGTTACCCTTGGATCTCGGTTATCATTCAGTGCTGCCTCTTTTATCTATACTAATAACTTTTCCTATCTACAAGTCTCTTATCAGTGGTAATCATGGGATCTTATTCATGGTCTGCAGGGTCTTCAGAGGGGCCTAAATTGTCTTACAGACCTCCGCTGATCCGACCACCCGGGTTAGGGATGCGTTGAGGGTCGTAGGAGGAATAGGTGGCAAGTTCCTCGCGTGGGCATTATTGGGATTTATTCCTAATAGTGCGGAATTGCTATTCCTTTTCGACACTTTTGGCCATATGGCACGCGAGGCAGCGGGGTCGGAAATTTGACTCCTGATTGTAAGGGTGTCGTTTTTGAACATTTCTGCTTATCTATGGCATTAACTCTGTCTGCCACTTTGTCGTTCCCATCCACAATGTCACATGAATGCGCAGTCCGAAGATCGGCAGCTTTCTGGTCCATTTAATTTTCCAGCTCTCCTCGCCTCATCAACCCGCACAAATTTTTGACCTTCCCATGCCGTGCCAGCTTCTTTTTTTGTTTGCAAAGCGCGCAACTCGAAACTGAAACAGCATCCGGCAGCAGGGGGGAGGGTCTCGAGAAGACCCCCTCACTCTCTAAATAGAACCTCGCCTTGCCCTCGCTAGGTCCTAATCATTTCTAGACTGGGCTAGGTGAGTTTTCTAGAAATTTTTGAAATGTAATGATTTCGTTCTCTCGCGCTCAATCTCTCTCTCGCACTTTCTCTCATTCTCAGCGTCTCTCTATCTTTCACCATCTCTCTCACACTAGATCCGAAGATCTGGCCATTTCTCGTTCTCGTTCATTCTCGCTTTCAATCTCACTCTTGCTCTCTTTCTCTCTCTCCTCTCTCTCTCTCTCTCTCTCTCTCTCTATTTTTTTTTTTTTTTTTTTTTTTTTTTTTTTTTTTTTTTTTTTTTTTTTTTTTTTTTTTTTTTTTTTTTTTTTTTTTTTTTTTTTTTTTTTTTTTTTTTTTTTTTCGGTCGCTTTCCACAGAAAAAATCTCTTCAAGCTGCCTGAATGAATCCATGAATCCCCATCCAGACCTGGACTAACAGACAGTTCAGTACACCTACACCCAGCTCCTATCCACACCTCCCCCCAGCATTCACTTCTGTCCCCGTTGGTGTTCCCATGGGTCAATGGTTTGGGTGTGTAGATGCAGGGTCCAGGGGGCTCATATTTGAATACGGCCTAGGAGACCTAACCAGCCGGGAGTGCAGAACATCCTGTGTATGTCTGTCTGTCTGCGTGTCTGTCTGTCCGTCTGTTGTTTACACGTTCTCCCTTCCAGGCTCCGCCCACTTCCCTCCCTGTGCACCATTTTTGGCGGCGTGCCAATTGGTGCCCTCAGGGTATGTGGCCGTTGTTTCCTCTGCGTCTCTGCAACTCTAATCCCTCCCTGCGCGCCCTTTTTCAAGGGCCGGGGTCATTTTGCCGGGGTCATTTGGTGGCGGCAATTTGGTTGACTCAGTAAGGTCAAGCCCGCAAACCTAGAAATTCTATAGAAATCCTGTAATTAGCCAGATTTTGTGAGCATGCCGTAGCTTAAATTGATTTTTCCGATTAGAGCTTGCGGTAATTGGCCGTTAAATACCTTTCATCGAAAAACTTTAAATTTTTCACGTTAAACTAGCGCATTACGGTAATCAGCTACAGATATTTGTCATTTTTCAAAAACATTCATAAAAAATTCAGAAACTAGAAAACTAAAAAAGCTACCGCAGCCACCTAACATATTTGTCATTTTAGGAGGTTTTCAGCGTTTGAGCCTTGATTAACTATCCATTAATTAGAACATGGTAGCTAGCTTTAAATATTTGTCATTTTAAGAAATTCTGAACCTGTTTCAGTTACCGTAACTCGCAATTAACATTTTTAAGCGAATCACAGTTTCCAGACCGACTTTTAAAGCTATAAGCAGGCAGCTATCGTATGGTTATTTGGCCTTTTCTGAAATAAAAAATTGGAATAGAACTACTGTAATAACCTCTGGCTATTCGTCATTTTTGAGAATCCTGAAGCCATTTTTCGCCCTTATCTATACCACAAGCCTAGGCCAAAATTTGAATTCCTCCCCCAGAAAGGAAGGACAAGGTCACCCTGCCAAAACCTGACGTTATCAGGCCCTAAGATCTGTCTGTGTGTTTGTTCCTGTCTGTCTGTCTATCTGTCGATATCTTCTCCAAATATTCGTCTTCTCCTCTTCCGCTTTCCACTTTATAACTGTCATTTTTTGGTCCTTTCCAGGCCAGCGATTGATAGCCGGTACTTTTTCGTGCCATCCATCGGCCGTCACAACCAGCAGCACCAAAAAACCAGCAGAGCAATGGTGGGTTTTTCGATATTTTAAAGAATTCGGGGGGATTAGCAGAGATTCTTTGGGAATTTTAAGGGGAGTGTGACAATCAGGCCATGGTGGCGAGCTAGGCTCCTCTCAGGAAAGGAGGCTAGCTAGCAGAGATTCCTTGGGAATGGCAGTTTAAGGACAGCGAGAAGTCGCTCTTGTTTAGTTTTGGAGGCAACGAGCAGAGACTCTTGTGGAATCGGATATCTGGTAGAAATAGCTTTTGAAATAAGTTTGATAGCTGTATTTTGCTCTGTCTATCTCTCGCTCTCTCTGTCTCTCTCTCTGTCTGCCTCTTTCTCTATCTCTCTTTTCTCTCTTTTGCTCTCCCTTTTTCTCTTCCTTTCTTTCTTTCTCTCTCTCTCTCTCTCTCTCTCTCTCTCTCTCTCTCTTGCTTACATGAAACCTAAAGATTAATCCACCCCTCAACCGGTCACTTCCCTCACAATTAAGCAGTCTGCATAAATTAATCCGGGCCCCCAAATACAGTCCCCCCCCCCCCCACATTCCCATCCGTGACTACATGTTGACCACGTTCTCATTGCTCCACGAAATGGTAAGCCTTCAACGATCCTTTAAAATGCCAATTAATCTCCGTAAACTACCGATTCCCGATTCGAAAAGGTGTAAATTCACCCCGATTCCACAAACTGTCAGGGCCCCAGATTTATTTCTCGAAACTGGGGCGTACCTTATCTGATCTCTCTGCTTTCTCGTGGACCTGGGCAAAGCTGTGAAGGACAACCTAGCAGCGATTGTTGGAGAATTTCTCGGATCCTACGGAAGCTCATGCTGGTCAGAAAGAGCCAGACTCGCCCCGGGGGTCGCGCTTTTTTTGCAAAAGCCATAAACGGGCTGAAGGCCATCGCAATCCTTTGAAACGTCGGCGGTAGGCAGTCGAGCAGAGAGCCTTTGGGAATCAGGGTCGTCGGAAAAATTCGAATCTAACTGGGGGCAAGCTAGCAGAGATCCTTTCGGATTCACCGACTGCAGATTTTGGCCGAGGCAGGCTAGCAGTGATTCTTGGGATGCTCGGAATGGGAGCTGTTTTCCGTGGTCCGGCAGGCTAGCAGAGACCATTTGGCCATCAAGCCGTTAGACTACGTTATGGGGCCAGCAGAGATGTTTTGAAAATTCAGCCCTTCCGGATCAGTTTTTCGTCGGAGAGGCACTTAAGCAGAGCTTCTAGCGATCCAGCGCTCCCAGGGCTAGCTAGCAGAGAACATTCGCCCTTTTGCCGCATCCAAAGTCTGCCATACCATCGATTTTAGCGCATGCTATTAGCATCGATCCTTTAGGATCCCAACCCCCATTCACCCCCAATTTCCACGGCAATCCCCTGAACGGCATAGGGTATGGCTTGGGTTAGGCGGGGGTAGGGCCTCCTAGGTCACAGTGGTACGTAGAGAGCCAGAGACATGGGCTGTGACCCCGTCCATCGCCCTATCCCATCCCATGGCAGTCTGTACCCTCTCCCTCTCCCCCACTCCCTCTCCACTCCCCCGCCCCACCCTCTCTCCCTCTCTCCCACTCTCTCCCTCCCTCCCCCTCCCTGTCCCCTCCAAGAGACGCCATCTCTCGCTCTCTCGGCTCTTCTGGCCTCTTGCCAACCTCCCACCCCAGCCATCTCCTCTTCCCCTCTCCTCGCAGATACCAATTCCGCCTATTCACACGGTCGACCTTTTCCGGGGCTACCGTATACCGTATTCGATCACCACCCGTAATCTGTAGCTTTTCGGAGCACACCAGATAGTAGATTCGAAATGGTGAGTTTTTGGGGGGGTTAAAGGGCTTGGCAAGTTTTAGGGGTCAGCGCGATTTTTGGCGAGTTGCCAGAATTTTTTATAGAAAAGCAAAATAACACGCTTCAAGATGTGTTTAAACGGTTTTTATGGAAATTTCGGCAGAAAAACGGTTTCTACGCAGTTTTAGTGGTTCTAGGGTTACTGTAGCTTTTTTAAGTGGTTAGAAACTAAGCTTTTAATAGCGTCATCGTTTATTATTGTAAAAATTAGCCAAAAATCGATAAAAAAGTTAAAAAAACCTTTTTTTCAGGCCCGTGCCGAACCTAAATCGCGCTCCGTGTCTCGCGGACGGAAGTCCACCGGAAAGTCCACCTCCAAGTCGCCGGCTCGCTCCAAGAAGGTAGGAATTATATCACCTTTATCAGCTTTTTTATGATATTCCAAAAACTATTTATTTATTCGAATTTTTGCAGAGTCCAGCCAAGAAGTCTCCATCCAAGTCGCCTGGTCGTCCCCGTTCGACCAGCCGTGGACGTCAGCCAGCGAAGAGCCAGGTTCGTATTAAATTTTTGAGCACGAAAAGCTGCAAAGCGGAAGCTTGCTTCATAAGCTAGCCTTCTCCTGGACTCACCTTTTTCTAACCATTTTTCTTTCCCTATTTAGCCGAAAAATTTCAATTCGAAGGCAATTTTTAAGGCAAAAACCGTTCAAAATTTACAGTTAACTTGATCTCGGATTTTCCAAAGTAATTTTTCGATTTTCAGGCAGCCAAGCGCACCCCATCGAAGCCCCGCTCGGCCTCAAAGCCGCGCGCCAAGTCCGTCTCAAAGTCCCCAGCCAGGACCCCGGCCAAGACACCATCAAAAGTGACCACCGTCCAGTCGGCCAATCGCTCTTCTTCGCGCCAGACAACCAGTCATACTTCTTCTGAACCCACCCTCAATGAGATCCGTCAGCGTGTCCAGCGTATTAAGGAGGTATGCGACTACTTTTATATACACTTTATTGTCTATGAGTGGCAAGCTAGCAGAGATCGCTTGAGAATGACGTAAATCCCTATTTTTAGGCGTCCCGCTTCGCGCCGGCCCCCAGCTCATCACCCAAGAAGGTCGAGAAGTCAAGCAACTGGTGTCCGATCAGCTTCTGCGACAAGTTGAACTGCAGCAGACTCAACCAGCAGCAAAAGGTGGGCAGACTAGCAGAGATCTTTTAGGAAATGGGTTGCCACTAGGGCTTGAAACTAGCATGTAGCCTTCAAATTTAGCCGCAAAAAAAAAGATTTTTTCGGATTTCAGAGCTGTTACACTCTCAAAACTATGCTTTTCAGGACACAATTGCGTGCATCTTCCTGGTGTTCATCATCGTCAGCCTCATCTACTTCATCCTGTTCACCGACCCCGTCAAGGCCCGACAATGGGTCGAGCACTTCCCCACCACCGTCCACAAATTCTGGAAAAAGCAGGTCGTCCCGAAGATCAAGTTCTGGTAGACGACCAGCGACTTGGATAGGGCGGACCCTGAACTTCTTGAACTCCCCCAGCACGTGTAAATTACCCTCGCCCACGTAGTCCGAAAGTTCCACAAAGATCCCCCTACAACAATTTCAGGCTTTCACTCCGCCAATTTTTCAAATGTTTCGTTAAGCGCCTTTTGCTTTGTCGTATGCAAATTTTTAGGGGGTGTAAGGATTTGTAGTTTGTTCACTTCAGCAGTCCGCTAAAATCATTATATTTCGTTTTAAAGGGCCATAGAAGTAAAAACATTGTTGCCCCTAGCTACAACTCCCAGCCACCTTGGATCCCTAAAAGTTGCTCCAGCGACTGTAACCCTGAGCGAGCCGGTTCGAGCCCGGGGGTGCCCCGTTTCGCACCCGTGTGAGATTGCCCAAAAAGTTTTTAGGCTACCGTAGTCGCTACCGTGGTCTTACGATTTTTTTGTGGCCATCAAAATATCCTGAAATACCCCCCAAGCAGCCCCCCTCGAATAGCCTCCTCTCTATTACCCATTTGTCATTTTTGTTTTTTTTCCTATCCCTCCCTCTACCCGGCATTTAATTTACAGCTACTGTAGCACATCGATTCTCGCAATACCCAAACTTGGAATATGCAAATTTTGTAATTTTGAATTTCAGAATTTTGTACGTTCCACCCACGCCTTTTCCTCGGTTACGATACATCCCATTTTTATGCCATTTTTTGTGTATCTCTTTCAGATCCTCCAACATGATTTTTCTATTTTTCTATGTAAATCCAAAAAGACTCACCCGCTACCGTACCCCCATATTTTCCCCGTCGCGCTGTGTATCTCATTTTTTATTCTCATGGATAAAGTTTTTGTCGATCGAGATTTTTGGAAAGAAAAATGCACCGTACCTGTACGTTCCATTTACAAAGCGAGGCTAGCTTATTATCGATTATTGGGGAAGCCGCGAAATGCGCACAGAATTGCTGGCACGTTCCCTTTAAAGGGATGCCCAAGGTTTTGGTGGCAAATATATAGTTATGTATTCCGGGCAGTACAAATGACGCGGGAATTTTGTGTGGCAATGAGACGCCAGTGCCGCACAAAATTCGGACACCTTTCCCTCTTGTGGCGTCCCCATCCCACTCAATGGCTTGCCACTATGGCCTAATGGATAGCATCCTGGCCTATAAAACCGGGGTCCCGGGTTCGACCCCCGCCCGCGGCATGGTTTTTGCTTTTTGAGCCCCGAAAAGGTTGGGCATCCCTTTAAAGGGAACCAGCACGGACTTATGGAAAGCTAGCAGAGATCCTTAGGGAATTTCTGAGACTATACTTTAAAGACTGAAGATTTGTGTCAGGGCTAGCTAACGGAGATCTTTGAGGATCCAAGGAAAGATTTGTTGGATTTTACGGCCGAAGCTCGTTACAACCAGCGTTTTTGGATCGTGGGCAAACCTAGCAAAAGTCATTGAGGTAACTCTAATTTTTGCTGAATTTCTATAAAAACTATGCACGGCCAAGAGCAAACTAGCAGAGAACATGCGGCGATGCAGCGTCAAAAAACACAGTAAAAAGTTCTAGCTCGGACCCGTGGCAATGTAGCAGAGATCACTGGAGAAAATTCTACTAGCTTCCTGGCAAACGGTAGCAATAGGCGACGGAATTCCAGATAGGCAAGCTAGCAAAGACCCTTTAGGACAGATGAACCCAGCCATTCCCCGCTATGCGTTAATCCTTATTGAAGGGGGTAATTGAGTGATTGAAGGTAGACCCATCCCTTCAATACTTTCCTTTGTTCGCCTCACTATCATCCCCACGACAGGTCGAGGCCGGCCACCTGCGATCAGGGCAGAATGAGCCGAAAATGCACTCTAAATCGGTTTGGGAAGTCAAATATATCGAAAATTCCTAGGTTAATTTGCATAAAAAATGGTCTTGCTTCTCCGGCAATGTGGGAATTGAGCAGAAATCATTGGGGAAATTGTCTGCTCGTAAGATGTCATTTCTGGCAAATTTGCTGTCTAAACGATTATTAAGATATGATTTTTCGTATATACTACCATCGTTGCACTACGTTTGAGATAGCAAACACTCGCCAGCGACCCCTATAAACGCCTCGTCAGCGCCGGGTTCGAAGCGGAAGGCTGTAAAAGCTATACCACACCACCCTCATTTACATATCTACAGACGGAGCTCGGTGCTTTCACGCCGCAACGATGCTCAAACGTAGGTCATCACTTGCACATTTCACGATATTCCGGATGAGGCCGAATCGTTCCTTGTTCTTCCTCTACAATTCGCTAAAAATTACCAAAAAACCTCTTTAAACGGTGGGAAAAATGTGAATGTCAAGGTTTGGGCTTTCCGGTCCCTTTCAAACTTACGAAAATCGTTAAAGCTGCCAGAAAAAAAAATCAAAGCATCAGTCTCTGGGTTTTGATTTCGCAATTCCGGCTTACCCAGAAGCTCAATGCAACTTAGATTTGTAAGAAACATAGTATTTAGACGTTGTAGGTTGAAGGTTTTGACTTCTCGATTCCTCCAAAAATATAGGACTCGCAGCTGAACCTAGAAAAGCTCCAAGCCAATCCAAACCACCACGAAAATGTCTTGCCTTCTCCGTCCCTTTAAAACCACTTACACCCTTCAAATCCGTCGTCAGCCAAATCCGAAAAAACTTCACGTCAAGTTTCAGTTCTGTGTATGTGTACAAAGGTGTATGGTGGAATCTCCTTCCGGTCCCCATCCTGCTTTTCCACGATCCAATGGTGGTCCCGCAACGACCCCCCTCGAGCTGGCTAGCCCCTCGGGTCGAATGGGCCGTTTTTGAGGGCGTCCGGAATTCGCAGCTGCACCCCCGGGGCAGTGGTATGCAAAACCCACAAACCACTGCTGACCACCCAGCCGCATACTGGATGGCCCGGGCACAAAAAGTTGTGACTACGCGCGACTCCTATGCACATGGAGAGATACAGCCGGCTGGTGTCACTTTGACCCTGTCACAATGGGGTGGGATTGAAGATAGTAGCTTTTAGAAAATCTAGGAAGGTCTATGGATTTTTGCCTTCTCGCTACTTTTAAAGTTTCTTTAGATACCTAGAAGTCAGAATTTATGTCCTTCCAGGTCCCTTTAAGAACTGGTTTAAAAACCTCTCCGTCCGTTTTCATGGTATACTGTAGCTTACACATATTTTCGCTGAATTACTATTTCCAAGTCCATTTACTGTGTAAGAAAAGCACTTCAAGGAAATTTACCTACAGTACCGTAATTCAGTAACATTTTTTGCTAGCTATGACTTCCAAGCCCCTTTAAAAACGCCAAAAACGATTCCCTGACTTCCGCTACTATACTAAGATCACCGTTTCCTTTTTTTAGTAAACCGATACCTACTTTGAGAAGGCTATAGAGGCTCTATCAAAGAATTAGAACTGGTATAGTGTGGATATTGGTGGAATTGGATCCTCTTCTCTCGTCTTCCAGTTGGGCATACATACATACATCCTTCTCCTCTTCGGTGTCGATCCACAAATATAGCCTCAGGGTATATAGAAGAGAGAGAGAGAGAGAGAGAGAGAGAGAGAGATAGAGAGAAACAATCGGCAGCAACCAGCCACCACTAACAATTTCGGGCTTTACGATATGCCAGCCAGGTGGATGGGGCATCATTAGCTTATTAGCGAGCCGCCGATAGGGGCCCTTATTTTGGCCTTTCCTATCGGCTGCTTTGTTCCGAAATGGTTCCTGCTAGCTGGCCTCTAATTCCTAAAGGATCACTGCTCGCCTGCCGTACGCATCAAATGGTCTCTGCTGGCTACTTTTTAATCCTAAATGCTGTGTGCTACCTTGCCCGGATTCCTCACTGATCGCTGCTAACCTGCCCTGGCTTCCTAAATGGTCCTCTGCTAGCTACTACTTCTCCTTAATAATTCCTGCTGGTTTGTCTCTGCTAGATTCACTCCCTTCCACTCTTAAAGTGTCTCTGCTAGCACCCTCTTTTCCCAAAGATTTCTGCTAGCCTGCCCTAAAACTTTCATACCATTTCCTGAATGTAACAAGCAGAAAGCCCTTTATAAGATTTTAGCGACATCTATAAAAAGTTATATTCTCTTTTCGCGGCGTAATGTTGCGTACGCGACACGTCAATCCCCTTATCTCCAGCCGTTCGCCCCGTTTTTATGCCCGCTTTTTCTGAAAGCAGCTTTGATAACTCGGTTCCAGGCAGTGGGCTTACCGGAAAGGGATGCCTTTTTCAGCTTTTATGACGTTGAAAATTCTTTTAGTGATGTTAGTTTAGGTAGCAACCGAGGGAAATGCTTTTTTTTGTTTTCTGGGCCAAAGGACAGGATAGCAGACACAATTTGGGAATGGATGGCAGGCTAGCAGAGGTCGCTTGGGAAATGAAGACAGGCTAGCAGAGACCACTTGAGAAGTCGGCAGGCTAGCAGAGATCATTTGGGGAAAACGGCAGCTAGCAGAGACCACTGAAAAGTCGGCAGGCTAGCAGAGGCCAGTTGGGAAAAGAAGGCAATCGAGCATAGACCATTTTTGAAGGCGGCTGATTAACGATCATCACTCACAATTTTGCGGGAAAACTAGCAGAAATTTTTTAGGAATTGTTCAAACAAATTTTGTATTTCCAGCTTTGCCAGTCCCTTTAATCACTCCTCCCCTGCCATTCAAATGATTCACTCCCCCTTCCAGACCTTTCAACCCGAAACCCTGTCATTCTATTGGCATTTTTGTCCGATCCCCACCTCCTATTTCTTTCTATTCAACACCCCACACCCACACAAGAGCTAATTTCTCACCTTTTCACCTTTTTAGGGCGTTATCTACAAGCGGCGCGGGGCCCTGGAATCGCGGCTATTTCCGGGGCCTCATAAAAAGTGCAGCCACTCACACCTGGCTGACAGTTAGATTCGGCTATATTTTTTATGGCTTCGGAAACAAGCGAGGTGCGAAAAGAGTCTGACCCATCTTCCTGAATTTCAAAAAGGCCTCAGCTAGCTTGCCTGGTTTCCTAAAAGGCCTCTGCCTGTCTGCCTCTCCAAAACGCTAGCTGCTAGACTGCCTTCTTCCAAAAAGATTTCTGCTAGCATACCTTTCCTTCCAAAATTTTTGCTAGCCTGCCCTCCATTCCCTAAATAATTTGTGCTATCTTGCTCCAATTCCTAAGACATCTGCTAGCTGGCTTTTTGCTAAGGAAAATCTGCTAGTCTACCCAGAGGCGGGATCCCAAAAAAGGCCCGAATTTCTTCAGCGCTCTCCGCACACTGATCGAGGATCTTCCGAAATGGCATTTCCCCTACAATCTCGGCTAGCCTGCCCCAATACCTTTTGTATAGCTTTTCCAACTCGTCAACGTTGTTGCTTGCAGCTGAAGATGGTGGATGAATCACCCTCTCCCTTCCACTTTATTATGTCTCAACCAAGTGGCCCCCGATTTCTCTCCCTTCCGGATGGAACGATTCGCTTTTTCGTTTTTACATTTGTTTCTGAGGAATCTCGAAAGGGTTCAGTGTCAAACTGTGGAATTTTTAGGGCGGCCGGTCATTTCCATCAGTTCGTCCGTTTGTTTTTTAAAGAAACCGAGAAATGGGTGGTTTGTCGAATCCATAACCCCTTTCAAAAGGACTCAAAAACAAGAAAAACTATTTTTCAAAGAATCTCCGCTAGCCTGCCGCTCAGCGTATTTTTCTTCAAAGATCTCTGCTGGCCTGTCAGGCTTTCTGAGCTTTCGCAAACCATCGATGCTAGCCTGCCCTCGCGCTCCAGGCCCCTTAAACCATTTCCCATCCGTTCCCCCCTCCCCTCGACATCTTCCATGGGTTTCGAGACCTTGGCTGTGTCATCTTCCGGAATTCTCAAATTCATTTCCTCCTCCCTTCCTCAAATTTGCATTCAAATTTGTGGCGTATTTGCCCAGGATCGGCGGCGCCCATCATCACCCCTCCCGTCGCCGCCGATTTCTTTGTCCGCGTCCGCAGCCGACGGCCAATTGCTTATTTTTTGGCGGGCGTATGGTTGGATGATTGCTATGGAGTGTATTTTAGGGGCAAAGCTTCCTAAAGAATCTCTCTTAGCCTGCCTTGTTCTTATTTTTGAAATTTTCCTAAATATTCTCTTTTCCTAAACATCCAAGCGTTGGAAAATCCGTAGCTCCTTTAAGAGCTCTGTTGTGCCGGAGCCAGATCTCACGATTCCTCAATTAAGTCTCTACGATTACCCCTGACCAGTGCATATAATTCCCAAATACTCTCTGCTGGTCTGCCTCCCCGGTTACCAAATCCAAAATGGTCTTTGCTAGCTGGCCTGGCCTTATCATGAAATTTGCTAGGCTTCTCTGCTAGCTTGCCATCCCAGCAGCTTTCAAATTCCCCCAATAAACGCTGCCAGCCTGCCTGGCCTAGCAACGTGATTCATTTCTTCTAAAGGAATGACTCACCGGTGCCTCTAAAATTTCTCGGCTTCACCCATGGAATTCGATCTCGATTCGTTATGCAAATTCCTGGAGGTAGCGGGCAGACGATAGAGTGTCTGTCTTTATCTCTCTCACTCTCTTGCTCTCTCTGTCTATTTGTATTTGTGTGTGTCGGTGTATCCCGTTGATTTCTTTGTGCCCTGGGGGGCTACCGGGACGCGGTGGTGGCTATGTTTGTTCTTTCCTCATTTCTCAAGCCCGGCTCCGCTTGCCTGCCTTGCCGTCTGTTTCATAATTTCCGCCTGGCTCCTGGCTGCGCATGCAAATTTATGCAACTTTTGGAATCTGGAGTTGCCACTGTTGCCACAGTTGCCACACACCACCAAACCTAGATGCCGACAGCTACAATGCCGACATCTCAGAGGCTACATTGCACGCAAAGAAAAACGGGATTTCTCGGTATTTGCATGTCGGTATTTTCGGTGTCGATATTCTGGCTGTCGGCGTTTTGCCTTGTCGGTATTCTATATTGTTGGCATTACACGACGGTATACAGGGTGAGGCATATATATCGCTACACCCTCTCGGGCCCCCAAAAAATTATTAAAGCGAGCCGGGCTTCAATATTTTGCTGTGATATAGCCACATGGGTCCTTTCGACACTATTAGAATCTTATAACGCAACAACCCTATAAACACTTGTTCTGAAGCAAAAACTGGGCGTCGTTGGGTGGGACTGGCACGGAACCCCTTGGCGGTCGATTTCGGCATGGTTCGGAAACATTGATTTGGACCCGAATGACCCCTAAAAACATTTGTACTACTTAGAATTTATCTAAAAAGACAATGAGACCAACTTATTTCTTTCATTCGGCAGAAAGTTAAAAGTTTGTCTCAGCTGGTTACAAAAACCATAGTAAAAAACATAAAAATACATTTTTTGACCTGTACTCGTTCAATTTCTCGGTTTTAACATTGGGAATTGCTCGTATCGGATGCCTAAACCGCAAAAAATAGCTCGAATCCAAATATTCAGGTGGCTTACATTTTCTGATGAATTTTTAGTGGCCAACCAAAGGGTGGGGCGGGGTGGGTAGTCACTCCTTTTTTGAATGTAGTAAAATTCCCTCGCTAGTTTCCGACTAAAAACTTTTTGGAAAAGATAAATAAGATCCGATTGAACCAGAATACAAAAAAACTGCAGCAGAGTTATTAATATACAGGGTTCTAGGAGCAGCGTGCCAACACACCACTTTTTCGAGAAAAGCGCTGAACCGCCTTGAAAGCTAAACCCAAGTCGAAACAATTTTCAACCAGTTACATTTATTTCCTGCATAAAGAGACACTAGTTCTTCGATGGGAAACATCGACTACCCCGAAAATATAATCAGTTTTCCGCCGGCAGACCAATTTGTGCGTGCTAGAGGTGTAGCGATATATATGCCTCACCCTGTACTATCTTTCGAACTTTCCCGCTTCAAGGTTTGATGTCGGCATTTTAGCTGTCGCCCTGCTGGTCGTCGAATTTTCGGAGTGTCGGCTTTTTGGCTCTTCAGAGTTCGATTTTCTGGCTGTCGACATTTTGGCGATTCGATATATAATTTGTCGGCATGATATACGTATGGCTCCGATCGAATAGCGATTGCCCCCGGGGGCAAGGCTAATATTTTCGAATCGGCTGTCAAAACAGGGATGGAAAGTGCTCGGGGGATGGCTGGTCGGATGGGGGCGAGATCGGACGGCGAGAGACGATCCGAGCAAGCGATAGTTTCTCTCTTACTCTCTCCCTCTCACTCTCTCCCTCGCTCTCTCTCTCTCGCCAGAACACGAACATATTCCCCGCTCTTCCCCGATGATCCGCCCTTTCCTAATTTATGCTCATTCGTCGCGCCAGCCGCGCCACCCCTGAATATGCGATTTTGGGTTCGGGGGCCTTTTGAAGCCGCAAAGTTGGGACAGTATCTTAGGATGCTTTGTACAGTTTCTTGGGTCTTGTACTGTCTTAGTATCGTACTGGGTTTTAAGCGGTTTCTGCTAGCCTGCCTCGTCAGAAATCCACAATCCTCCAATGGTTTTTGCTAGCCTGCCCATGCGCTAGATCACCCCTCGACACACATCAACTTCCAACTTTTCCCAAATTCTCTTTGCTAGCCTACCTTGCCCCGATCCCTTCCAATCCTAACGCCTTTCCGTGTCATTTCCCCAGTAATTCCTGGCACCCCTCCAGACACCCATTAGTTGATGATGATGAATGGGACTGTCCCCATCCAAATCGTCATGAGACCCCTCCCCGCCTCGATCCCGCCAAAAAAAAATGGTGCACTTTAGGGGGGAGCGCGGCGGGGAGGGGCCCGGCCATTCCATAACCACCCTTTTTCGCATCCCGTGATTCAGGCGAGGGCCAGCTGGAAACGGCGTCCATCCACGCGCTGGTTCTCAACTTTTTTGAGGCTTAAAAATTGGCCATAGCCCTGGATTACTGTAGCAAGTTCCGGATTGATACTACAGTCTAATGAAGCGGGGTATGAAACGGTGCAATTGTCCCACATGAACGACCAAAAGCCGGTCTCGGGCCCCCGGAAGCGCCTTACGGCTTCTTCGGCTTCTTCCCCGAATCGGCTGGGGGGAAGGAGGTGATTCACACGCTGCACAAACATCCCCCCGGGGGGGATGGGACCCAATTTGCATACGGAACTCCCCCTCTTCTTGTAGGACTTCTGGGGCGGTACCTGCGTGTCTAGAGGAGCATCTGGTACCATCTGCCGGTAGATGTTAGTACCGTCGGATAGGTTTTTTGCCAAAGTTCTGCAGAGCTACTTTATTGGCATTCTAATTACCGCTTTTCAACTGGATTTTCCGGGTTTTCCGGATAGCTCCGTTCGTCCGGCTTTCCACAACTCCTATCTAAAGCTTCTTACCTTTTTCTGAACCTACTCGGCCGGCTTTCCGGTGATCGCTCTCCGGTATTGTCCGTTTTTTGCGTGCTTGCCCGGAACGCTGGGTTCAGGATTTTTTTTTGCCGCTCAGACCTCCGTATCAGAGTATATTTTGGGACGGAATTTGTAGCGCATCGTATTTTTAGTAAAAAAAATGGATTTTTCGCTCTTTTTAGATAAAATCCTATCCTATAAGCGAGAAAAGTATGTGTGTTTTCTGTACAGCCGATTTCTAGGCCGTTAGGCCGAATTTCCGGCTGATTTTTGGCATGGAGGTGGAGAAACACATTTGTCAGTGACGCATTTTTTTATTTTTCGAAATTCCTTCATTTAACGATTTTACAAGCAAAATAGTGCAAAATCCTTAACAACTTGGCCGAAAAAAGGTTTGTTCAGAGGATATCTCTCGAGCCAAATGGAATTAGGCGCTAATTTTCGGAGTGTACAGATTGAAAATTACATTCTCCTGTGGATATGAATTCTGGGTTTTGGCAGATTTTGTAATCTAAAATTTTGTTGTTCATTTTCCAAAAGGTCCTTAACAAATGGGCCAAGAGCCGTGGTGTCCGGGAAGAATAACTCGAAGCCCTGATGGAATTCCGGGCTGAAATTTGGACTATTGAGGCACCGGGTGCAAAAGTGGGGGATCATGCGCATCTTATTATCTTTACAAATTTTCAGCGGATTGTGACTCAAAAATGGAATTTTGTCAAGTGGCCAGAAGCCCTGCCGCCCAAGGGGTATTTGGTCAGCCCTCTGTTTGCCTCGCGCGCCTCCCCAGGGACGGAAGAGGCCTTTCCGCCCCTGTCCCCATGTGCCTCTTGGTGTATGGGGTTAGCTCGGCTAC
>CATQJA010000674.1:0-56773 GCA_958295435.1 Mesorhabditis spiculigera
CTTTAATAAAATTTTAACGTACACCCACATCAAGAGGGAAAGTGAGAGAGACAGAGAGAGAGAGACAGAGAGAGAGAGAGAGAGAGAGAGAGAGAGAGAGAGAGAGAGAGAGAGAGAAAGATGGAAGAGCATTGGTTATTTGGAGGTCTCACCCTCGTCATAAAAACAGTCCGATCGTCTTCGTTTGTACGGATTACAAATATATATAGATACCCGAATTCTCTTCTCCTTCCATCTGTACCCAGGAGTCTTCTTCAAGAGGGCGGTCATTTTCAAGAAACGATGCTAGAGAGAGAGATAGAGAGAGAGAGAGAGAGAGAGAGAGGGAGAGAGAGCAAGAGGAGGGAGAGCGGGAAAAGAGGAGAGTGAGGGAGTGGGTGAGTAGGAGAGATTTAGAGAGAGCTGAGTGGTTTAGAGTGAAAACTAGGGGGTTGTTTCTCGGAACAGACCGAGATTCGGAACTTTCTGAACAAAGACTGGTCGGAACGTTCCGAGATTCGCGGCCCGGCTATACCTGAGATTCGGAACATTCCGGAGATTCAAATGTTGCGGTTGTTCCGAGATTCATAGTGTTCCGACCGTTCCGGGTATCGCTGTTCCGACTGTTCCGGAGATTCGAAACGGTCCGAGATTGAGCTGTTCTGAGATTCAAATTTTTCGCATGCAAATTTCGATTTCGTGTCAATCGTAAAAATTGCATGTAACTGTTTCGATTTTGCCGTGACACGGCAGAGTGGGCGCAACTGAACACTTAATTCCATCGATGGTTAGATATCGAATCTGGAAATTACGAAACGAGAACAAATTGGGGTTGAATCGAATCGAAATTCAGTCGTGTTTGGAAATTTACATGCGAAAAATTTGAATCTGAACAGTTCTTTCGGACTGTTCCGAATCTCGAAACAGTCGGAACAGCCAAATCTCTCGGAACAGCGTCGGAACACCGCGAATCTCGGAACAACCGCAACATTTATCTCGACTGTCTCCAACTGGAACAGCTGGAACACGCGAATCTTCGAACGTTCCGGACATTCGGAACAGTCGGAACGGTGGCTGTTCCGAATGTTCCGGAATCTCGGTCGGTTCCGGAGAAAATAACCTTAGGCGAACCAGCGCTCAAAACCGCCTTCAGCGGGCCTTGGGCGCTGGTGGGGGCCTTTGCATGAAAAGTTTGATCTCGGATAGCCTGAGACCTGCGGGATTTCCGGACCACGGCGCGAGTGCAACTGGCAAGAATGAGGAAGTTTGTATTTTTTTCGCATTATGCAAATTAGCCTTCGGGGACCCCCCAAAAATGAATGAAACCGGCTTTAACTTTGTAAACTTGTATTTTATCAAAATTTTGAAAACGCCATCTGAAACAGAAGGGTCGATTCCCCCAAGTGACGGAGAATTGAGGCGTTTTAAGCATGTGAAGGCCCCTCAAATCGGGCCTCGAAAGTGACATCCACACACACACAATAATGTCATTACGCTCCCCAAATTATAGAGGCAGGTATTCAGGTCTCGCCCAATCCAGGCAACGCCTTGACACTCATCATCCAGTTGATACGGGAGATTATTCAAATTACAAATATTCTATTTTGCGTGTTGGCTTTCCTAGATAAGCTCAGCTAAAGAAATAACAATATGTAAATTTGTAACAAAAATGCTTATATCACGTTTTTAAAAGCTTCCGTAGTTAAATCCGGGATTTTAAAGCTTTTAATTAGACAACCGAATCTTGAGCTAAGATTGTTGTTTTTGATCAGATTGTGAATTTTTAGAGGAATATATGTTTAGTCAATTTCCTCGATAAAAAAATACCGCCTTCAGCTTTTTAGGAATTTTTTATATTATTATCTCCGCTTTTACAGGAATCGATAGGTACCGCGGGGTTTTTGACGGAGCTTCTGGGAGCGCATCCTAGCGCCGCCTGGAGACGATCCCACCATCATTTTTCTTGTCGCAAATCGGCCCCTAATTTGCTCCTGTTTTTGTGCCCCGAGCTGTGGTATGGACCCTGAAAAATTCGAACCCGAAAAAAATAAAATCTAGGGTTTTTTTACTATGATTCTTTCTCTTCCGGATCTCAAAATCTCGCATGAGCTTTCACACCGACCATTTCCAAGAATTTCCTCCCAAAAGATAATCAGATTGTGATAATCATTACATAGATTTTTCTGTGTTTTCAATTTTTTTTATACGTTTTAATTAGCGTGTTCGTAGACCCGGTTATTGTCCTTTTAATAAAATTTTAACGTAAAAATTCACATCAAGAAGGAGAGAGAGAGAGAGAGAGAGAGAGAGAGAGAGAGAGAGAGAAAGAGCATCGGTTATTTGGAGGTCTCACCTCGTCATAAAAACAGCTACGATCGCTCCTTTGTACGGATTTTTAATTACCCGGCCAGGATTAGCGGGAACGGAAATGATAATTTTTCGAGTAGGTGCTATTTTTCTTTTGATATCGTCTCCAGCTGATTGCGCATTACCCAAAATTTATATTACGATTTTATGTAAATGCAAAGATAAATTGCAGATGAATTTTGTACGCTTTTGAAAAGTTCGAGTTTATTTCTTACCGCTTCCACCTTTTATTTGCACTTTCCAGCACCGGACAACCGGTGGATGGTCGCGTAGTGATTTGACAGTCAGAGAGTATTGCCTACCTGTATGTGTGTGGAGGCAATGAGCCGCGGGTTTGCCCGGGCGATGAGCTAAAACAAATACGAGACACAGACGTACAGATAGAGACAGAAGCAATAGGGAGGGAATGGCCATCACGCGAGCCACTTCAATACACCACCATTGCCATCCTCTATCCTGATGACCCTCACTTAGCAGTTCACGCTGATCCCTTTGTTTTGATGGTTTTGGGTTTTTGGGGGTCCGGGAGTTCATCGAGCAATTTTACACATTAGTTTAATTTGCTCTGTGCTCTCAAAATGGGGAAATCTCGAAACGCCGACAACTAAAATGACGCCGCCGAAGCCCTTGAATACCTTTATCTAATTGTTTGATGATTTCTGCAAGCTAAGAGCTCTGTTTCCTAGATGACTAGTCCTTAGTTCGCATAATTTTAAGCGTGGAAAATATCGAAATCCCGACGAACCAAATTTAAGAAATTCAGATTCAGATCTAGCTGTAATTTAACCGTTCTTGCATCGAAGTTTTTTCTTTAGGCACTTTTATTGTCACAACTTTGGTGTCGGCATTACAATTCTGCTCATTTTATAGTTAGCAACTTTGTTGTCGGCATTTTTGCTTGCATTCTAGTTGCCGGCATTTTATTGCTGGCTTTCAGTTATGGGGATTTTCTTTGTCAGCATTTAAACCTTAGAATTTTAATTTTTAGCATTTCTATTATTCATCTACCTTCGTCTGCCTGTATTTTTTTGTGTCATTTCATCTGATTTTTGGTTTTTGGGATTGGTATTGTCGGCATTTTGTGATGGGGATTTGCATTTTCGGAATTTCGACTGTAAGCATTTTGCTTGGACATTTCGTGAATCGGCATTTTCATTGTCGGCATTCCCGCCGTTGGAATTTTCGAGGTCCATTGTCCAGCTGTTGGCATTTTGATTTTTGGCACGTAAGTTTGAATTCTCAGTAAACCTAGACAAAAACGAAACGATCATCAGTCCTCTCTTTTCCACCAACCTTTGCTTCATCCACTCTCCGAGTCTTGAGAACTTCTGTACTCCGAATCCGGGTAGAACCGCGAAAACATGCAAAAACGCATGCACCCAGTTTGCTAATTTGGTTTCAATATTTTTCCTAATTATCTACTTTCTACCGCAATTTTTTCGTCCTTGGGTCCTCCCAATTTGCCCCCATAAAAAGCAAAGCTGGATTTGCCTCCCTGGGCCCCCTTGTTGCACCTACATGTCGAGCGGGAATTTCCGGTGCCGGGGAATTGAGCCGCCGTTGAATATGGCCTACCGAAAATTTTTGAAAAAGCGGAGGGTGGGCTGAAACACGGTGTAGTAGGCTAACTATGTTGGAGCTGGTGGCATTTACACTTGGATTAGGAAACGTCACTTGGAAATTTTAGAATTCGATGTGGGAAAGACAGAGAGAGAGAGAGTGAGAGATAGAGAGAGAGAGAGAGGAAAAATCAAGCTAAATAAATACGGAAGCTGCAATATCGGGGAGGTTTTTTCTGGGAGGAGACTGGCTGTGTAAGTCGAAATTCACCTCCCTTAAAGCTTGCTCACTGCCTGTCTGTCTGTCACAGTAGCAGCTCCTTCTTCCTCCCTCTTCCTTAGATGTTACGTGCATTCCACTGACATCCGTATTTACCCTGGGAATAGCCCATAATATATATTATTGTTGTGGACATGGGACACGCATCTCCGTTTTCCCGTTTCCCCTTGTCCCTCGGTCCCTCACTCCCCCATGGGCTAATTTTCAATCTGTCAACCCAAATGGGAGGATCCCACTATTCTACGCGGGGCCCCCATTTCCTACTCTGACGGGGATTTCGGAAAATTATTTTTGGGATTTATTTGGATTTTTGAGATTTATTAGCGAGAGAGAGAGAGAGAGAGAGAGAGAGTGAGATCACCCGGACTGCTTGGCAACATCTGGCCTCCAAAGGGCTTCGGGGAGCTTTGTTTATTGCTCAGGACTCTAAACTTCGGCGCGGTTTCGGAAATTCACCGGGAGCCTAAAAGTTCTCTGTTAGTTTGCCCATGTTAAAATTACCTAAGCAGACTCCGACAATTCCGAATTTCCTAAAGCTTCTCTGCGAGCCTGCCGGCCGTGCACTTTTGAAGAACTTGATCCATTTCGCTGCGTTTTCACAAATCCATGGAAAAACCTCGCCTTCCAGGTCCCTTTAAAAACGCCTTACCCATGCCGATTTGCCCCCATTTTGAGTGCATTTTGTGAATGCCAGCTTTTCCTGATGGGGGACCGATTCTCGTGGCCTGAAACCTAAGGCGCACCGGGAGGGGCCAAAGCCTTCGTCAATCGCACGCGGTGGTGGGTGGGAAAGCTTCTCTTCTTCCTCCCCTTCAGAATTCTAGAAGACGATTTGTCTCCCGATTCCCCCACTCTAAAAGACTGCGCATTAGGGCCCAGCTTTGACCAAAACTAAACGATTACCCAGCGGGCCGCACTTTTGGCGAGGTGTGATTTTTGACTTCTGCGCTTTCAAGGTTGGATAGAAGTGCAATCATATTGGAAGTAGGCTTTCAGCTTTTCAAAAATATTTCTCCAAAAAATCCATTGTTTAGAAAACTTCATTTTTTTTCGAAAACCGAATTTTCAAAGTGATATTCCGAAAGCCCACGTTTTAAGTCAGAAACCTCAGAAATTTGCTTGGTTTTGCCCGAAAACCAGTGGTTTCCTCCAGATGGTAGTTTCAATTTTTGTGTCTATTTTCGGCCTCTAGGTCCTAATGGAATTTTTAATTTGCACCCCAAATTTGTAGCCGGCCCCATTTACGCAGGCAATTAAAATTTTGATCGTCCAATTTCGGGTGTTTCGGGGCTATTTCCAGCCGTTTCCAGGCTAGTATCCTTCGGAACCAGACCTACAGTGTCCACCACGCCACTCTGGATCAAGCACGTCGTTTGCTTTCGATGCCAAGAAGGTCATTTTTGAGATTCCCCAAAAAGGGTACTGTAATCGGTTCGTGTTTTGGAGCAGAGCAAGGACTACAGCGCCCAACACAATCCCCTGAGCCACAAAATTTTTGGGTGGAAGAGAAGAAGGGCAAAACAGCGAAATTTGGGATCCCGAGGGCATTTTTGCGTCCCTGAAATGTTGCGTCAGGTGTGTTGCGTTTTAATTAGAGGTGCCGTTGAGGGTGAAAACACAGGTTACTGTAGCACGTGCTCCGAAGCAGTGAACCTGGCAATTGAAATTCCAGTTTTGAGATTCAGGTACTTTGCACTATCTCTCTCGGCAATCAGATTTTATTTTAGAAAATTCAAGACTGGTAAAACTCCGTCACGTTTCTTTACGTTACGCTACGTTTCGCTTACCATACGTTTTGCTGGGTTACGAAACGCGGGTGTACGTTTCGATCCGCTCCGTTCCGATATGCTACGTTCCGCAGGGCTGCGTTGCGTTGAACTACTTTCCGACGTTACGTACGCTAGGCTGCGCTACGCTACGGTACGCTACGATATGTTAATGTCCTCCACGCCACCGATCTTTTTGTCCAGTTAGGTTCCGCTACGCCAATATCAGCTACTTTGTATGATGCGCCGCTATGATTCGCTGGTTTCGCGACGCTGCGCTCCACAACGTTCTAGAGCTTTTCCTTGCCTTCGTTTCATTCTATAAATTTGACCAATTGTGATTCTTATCATTCTGAATTACGTCGCTAAAAGCCCAAATTCTAAGAGCATTTTCGCACAAATTCCGTAACATTCCGTTACGTTCCGCTACTCTCCATATGCTGTGTTTCCTTAAGCTACGTTACATCCTGTTTGCAAATGCAAAAGTTTTTGACAACTTTTTTGTAGCGCCCTTCGACTCCAGCTTCTACCCTTTCAATATATAATTGGGCGGTGGTAGCTGGGAGCAGCTTTTTGCGCTTTTCCTCATTAGCATTTGGCCACCACCAACATCCACCTACAGCAGAGAAGGACCAGGGGGGATGAGCCTCCCAGAATGAGATGCACATGGGAAAACGGTAGAAAAAACGGGGGTCCCATTTAGAATGGCCGCGGGGTGGGGGTGCGCAAAATCCAGGGATAAGCTCAGAAAAAATCGGCCGGGGCGCTGGATTTAATTCTCACTTCCTAGTGACTTTAGAACGTCGAGGTGAGGATGAAATCTTTTAATTTTTATGTCTCTCTATCTCTCTTGCTCCCTCTCTCTCTCTCTCTCTCCCTCTCTTTCTTTCTCTTTTGCTCTCACCCTGACTCTCTCGCGCCCTCTCATTCTCTCTCCCCCGAAATTAGTTGTCTCCGCACGTTGAGATCTCAGCCTCTAAATTATGCTACCCTGTCATAAATTTGATCCCAAGGAATCCAGGTGCGTTTTTTAACGAGGTATCCATTCAAAAATTCATTCTTCCTGATAACGTCTCGAATTGAACAAAAAAATCGTTTATTACCGGCGTGCAAGTTCAGGCTCCGTTTTTATCTCTCTCTCTCTCTCTCTCTCTCTCTCTCTCTCTCTCTCGATAAAACAATTCGGTCTGCTTCTTTCCAAGGATCACGACAGCTCATTCAAATTTTGATAAAACTGGCTGGGATCCCTCCGACGTTGACGGGTTTTTGCATGGAGTAATCGGTTAGCTCTTGGCCTATTCTAATGGCCATATTAAGACATTTGAGCAAAAACTGAACGAACAACAAGCTAAAGAAACACCTTTTTTTGAGACTCAAACATAGTTTGCGCAGATGTCTTGCTCACAAGTTTAGTTGAGGTCCGATCTTCCATATCCGTATAAACTGCAAGACCCCTTTTTATAACGCCTAAACCGCCCTATTCATGCTGTTCAAAATTTCGCGCCTCAGAGCTCTAAGCGTTCCTCCGGGCGCCCCGATGTGGCCTCCAGAATTTTTGGTCGCGCGCGCTGGGCACCGATCACCATGGCCCAGAATAATTCATGATGCGAAAATTTCGGCCTAGGGCCCCGCGATGGGGCTCTATTCTCGAATTTCCGCCTTTTTCCGATCGTCAAGAGGAGCAAATGGGGGCAGCGATTCTTGGAACTCCTAGGGGTTGGGTGGAGCTTGGAGTCGGACTTTTTTGATTTATGAAGATCAGGGTAATTTGAGAACATTTGACTAATACGGATTTCAAATTCAAAATGAGCACTAAGGCAAGCTAGGAAGGATCGTTTGAGAAGTAGGATTCCACTTTTTAGGTTGTTCTCCTCAGCTCTCTCTCGTGCTCTCTGGCTCTCTCTGGCTCTCTCTTGCTCTCTCACGCTCTCTCTCTCTCTCGGTCTCGCTCCAGCTGTCTCTCTATTCTCTCTCTCTCTCTCTCTCTATCTCTCTCTCTCTCCTCTCTTTGTCGCCTAAATTCAAATTCTTAGAGAAATATTTGCAACCCGGAAATGCCTTACCCTTTCTGAATAACGAATGGGATTTTGCTCCCCAATTTCTCGCCTCCGCCGCCTGGAAATGTTGCATTCCGGACCCCCGCCTAATTAATAATTGCCACCGACTGGGTTTGTGTTTTAGCTCGAAAATTAGATGTCGGTTTTTCAGACGGCGAGTATCAATTTTCATGTTTTGTTTCTTGGTTGCACATTAGAGAGAGAGAGAGAGAGGAGAGAGTGAGAGAGAGAGATAGATAGATAAAGAGAGCAGAGACATACAGACAGGTTGACAGATAGACAAGGATAGCGAGACTTGCAAAGCTTTACGGTTGTTTAGTACAAAGTTTACGTTTTAATTTTGTTAACAAGTTCTTCCTCGCTTGACGCATCTTAGTTTTAATCTTTTAATCTGGGCACTATCATTCTCTTTCCCTCTCTCTCTCTCTATCTCTATCCCTCTGCCTGATTCATTTAATTTTGTCAGTAAATTTAATCCAGTCATTTTCACGTAATCTCATCTTCCTTCTCTCCTAATTTCTGTCTCAACCGAACAATGTAAACGTTGCAATGTAGTCAGAGCTGGGGCTTCCCTGCTTTTTTGCGTCGACTTCCTGGCAACATTATCCTTTGTGGTGCTGGTGGTGGTGGGGATGGCTAGTCTTAAAGGTACACACAAAATGGAGTCTCTCGCGCTCTTCTCTCTCTCTTTCTCTCTCTCTCTCTCTCTCTCTCTCTCTCTCTCCCATCTTCCGCTCCGTTCTAATTTTTCGCGACGTCACGCGTGTCTGACTTCTACATTGGCTGCCGGGGAATATTTGGGCCGTAGGAAAACAAACTAATTTTGGTATCATCAGCAGGGGGAGGCAATTTTTAGAACTCGACCCGGGTTATGTTTGCCTATCCGCTAATGGTCAGCCGCCCGGTGGTCAACGTTGAACTTTTAAGACCGGAAGGAAAAGGGGTTGGGACCGAGTTACAGGTGAATCTGATCGTCACTTTTGGAAAGCATTTTAAAGGGGCCGGCAAGGCACACTCGTAATTTTTGGATCCCGCTAGCCCCCTATATATCCCCTGCGCCCGCAACGTCCGCTTCGAACCTCAAAATCTATATGTTTAAGTTCTGTAACTTTTGGCTATCTTAAAACCTCGATAACACATAAAAATGTTTTTTTTTCGCTCTTTCTCGCTCACTTTCTATCTCTTTCTCTTGCGCTCTCTGTCTCACTCTCTCTCACATGTAGAGGTTGTCAGGTCACAAGCTCCAAACCGGCTGAAAATTGGTGGAAAAATCGAATAAAATACGGGGAACACGATGCAATAAAAATTATCTGCTAATGGGCACTTTTGTTTAATAAACTTTTAATTTTAAGATTTTGTATGGAAAACCCGCTTAGAATCGCAGCGAGCCTGGCCAGAACCGGGGCGCGCAGGCGCGAGCTCTTGAAGCCTCCCCAAAGGGGCCTGCCCGTCGGCTCGGTGGTGTGCGGGGAATAGTAGGCCAAAGGTCATGGGTTCGGTTCCCGCATTTTTATTTTTTGCTTTTTTGCCGTTTTTGCTTTTATTTTGTAGGGAGCGTCTAGAATAGTTTTTATAATGTTTTTTAGTCGATTAATCAGTAGCGGGACGTCTCGACAAAAAAATAAGTTACAAAATTTTGGAAGTTTTTGTGCATGTGAAAGGGCCTACCTACTTATTCCGACTCCATAAAAATCGACAGGATAGTTATACATTATTACTTTTAATACAGGTATTGTAAAGAGGCAGTCACTATCGGAATCTGGAATCTTTGGGCTCTGATTTTAAACACCTGGGGTCAGAACTAACTATTTTGAGCAGCTGCAAACCCACCTAGCGGCCAAAGCTATGCGATAGGTCGTCAAAATTTTCGGGAAAAAATTTTGTCAAATAAAATTTTTTTCCGGGTGTGGGAAGGTACCTAGTGTCGTACTTTCCGTGACAATCCGATCGAAACATTTACTCCTCTCTCTCTCCTCTCTTTCTCTTCATCTCTTTCTCTCTCTCTCTCCATTCTCTCTCTCGCTCTCGCTCTCTCTCTTTCTGTCTCACTCGCTCCTCTGCTTTCTCTTTTTTGCACTTGCGTAGAGTCTAGCCTTAGGGCGCCTTAAGTACAGCTCAAAATACCTCGCACTGAGAATACTCAAATGTGACCCCCCACGCAATAAGCCAAGGATTATTGAGAGGCGCGACCAAGTTTTTTTTAGCAACGCAGAATCACTATTCTAAAGAGCAAGATGACAACGATGCACTGGATCTAGCAAAAAAACCCGGCCTTTGCACTCCCTAAACATTTTTTTGCATCGAAGACTTTTCATACCGGTCCTGTGAAATTGCAGGGGCAACCTAATTCCCTTATTTGCACCTACTCTGTCGGGCCTCACTTCCGACCACAGCGAACCTGGTGATTTTCTGGAAATTTTTCCAACCACCTAATTACCATAAGAAGCCGCGGCCCCGACTAATTGTCGGTCCCGAATGGTTCCGGAAATTCGGGGCGTGGGATGCGCAACATTTACAGGAAAAATCCCGGGTTCTCATTCAGAAAACCGGACTTTCTTGTCTCGGATATTTGGGATACTGTAGTTGGCTATATTGGAGCGGAAACTCGAGACTTTTGGTGATTTAGAGAAACAGAGTATAGGTTTTTATTTCAAGGCCAGGGTCTATGTGTTCATTTAAAAATCAAGAATTTGATGTCGATTTAAAAATTAATACCCAAAAATTTTTAGGGCTCAATTTTAATTTTTTATTAGTTTTCATTTAATTTAATTTAAATTAGTCTTTATTTTTCTTTTAGCATTTTAATAACTGATATTCATGAGGAAAGTCATGATATTGAAACATCTCAGAATTCTGAATTAAACTAAGGGTTTTTTATTTGTTTGCATTGATTTTTGTTCACTTCCACGGAAACAATGGCGTTTTTTAGTGCTCCGAGTGCAATATCCTTCCTTCCTTTTTAGCCTAGCCGTTTGGCTGATACTTTAAGCCGTTAAGCCGGTAGATCCGGAGCTACCGGACACGGTGGGGCGTCTACCGGATGATAAGACCCTGATAAAGCCCACGGTTTACCAACGTCTTTACGGACACACGTGTAGTTGTCGACCCCGGATCATGACAGACCAAATTTTTTGAATTTTTTTGAATTTTCTTCTATTTACTTCTGCGTTTTTTAGCTCTAAAGGAGCTGAAAAGGCTACCTCGGCAAAATAATTGCTAAAATCAGGTATTCTGTGGTTTTTCAATTGCATTTTGGTCCGGGTAGCTGTCAGATTCGATTAGCCCAATTTTCTCTATGTGTTGACAGTTCAGTTACTTTAAATTTCATCCACTGTTTTAAGGTGTGCTACGGAAATTTTTTGTGTTCAATAATACGAAAAAACGGTTTAAAGATCTTTTGAGAGCCACGGCAATTTATCAATTTATTACTTTAAGTTTTGCATTGAAATGCGGCAAAAATTATTATTCCAGCGTTATGCCAAAACGCTACTATGTTTAGCGCATTCATAAAGCATCTCATTTAGAAGCTTCCAGAACCCGCATTAAACCCTGAATTCCAACTCCTCCATGTGTCCTCTGATCCCCTTTTTCTTAGAACCCAAATACCACCTCCGCCGAGCTCATTTTTGGCGGCTGGCCCTCCTGGGCGGTTGTTTTGGCGCGATGCCAAAACGCCGAAAAACCGAAAGTTGAAGGGTTTTTGGAGGCACCGCCTGGGTGAGGGGTTGATTGTTAACAAAAGACGCCACCGGGGATACTCAAGTTTTTTTTTGCTGGGCTAACTTCCAGCTCATCCGGTTAGGCAAAAAACCTGCAAATTTTTGCAGAAAAAAATAATTAAAAATTCAACTTCTTCCAAATTCGCAATTTGTAATTTCAATTCTGACACCAAAGACTGACAAGTCCAAACATTGCAAATCATAAATCGTAACTGAAAAATCGTGGAATTTTTTCAAGCTTTTATATATCAATTCATTTAATTTCCCCTTAAAAATAACTTTTGCAGAAAAATTTTATATTTAATTGTTATTTCTCCAGCTACCGTACCTCCTGTTTACACCAAAAAACCCCTGATCCCAAAATTCTCCCACATCTGAAATTCCATTGAACGGCCATCTGGAGGAGGAGATCCAAAGGTCATTCCCGGAATCGTGAAATTCCCAAATTCCAAATTCCAATTCCAACGAACATTTGGCACGGCCGTTCGGAGCCGTTTGGAGTCGTTTACCCGCGTTTTTACACCCGGTGTACATGGCTCGGGGCGGGCATTTTCAGCTTGATTGGACACCGCATGAACCCCTAGCTAGCCGGCAGCGCAAGGAGGAGACATCGGAAAGCAAAAACCAGCACCGCAGGCCCTTGGAAATAGAATATTCGCGGGTAGGGGGTTGAACGTAGAGGGCAAAGGCATAGGTTGAGAATGTTGGACCACCCGCATCGAAATGTGCTTTGACACGTTCTGGACAAAAGAACATTGTAGATTTTGACCTTTCTCGTCCTTTAAAGCGATATTATCTTTTGATTTTGGGTGTAATAAATCCTCAAAAAATTTTAGCGGTGTTTATAATCTCGCAATCCTTGCTTAAATGCTCCTTTAGAACGCCGAATTCGCCAAATTTTGACGATTTCATCATTTCCTTGAAATACATAAATATTAAACTTACTTCTCCTTGAAGAAGAATTGCAAACTCAGCTCTCTTCATACCCCGTATTCTCTAGTTTCCTGCCACGTATTTGCTCTAGAAACGGCGCTTTGAGGTTTTCGACTTCACTGCTCCTTTAAAACACCAAAACTATGGGATTTTGAGCCAGACCCGATTAAAACGTCAAATTTGTTGTTGATTTGATGGTAATTTAGTAGAAATTAGCGCACCTTAGAGTATATATACTGCAGATTGTGGCTTCAAGGCCCCTTTAAATACCACTTTTGCCGAACGTTAGCGAATTGATCCATAAAAATCTGATTAAAAAAATAATGTTTTGATGTTTCTTCCGCTTTTTCTTTCTCTCTCTTTCGCTCTCTCACTTTCTCTCTCGCTCTCTCACTCTCTCTCTCTCACGTGCCCTATCTCCCACTCTCTCTCTCTCGCTCTCTCTCTCAGAAACATTTCCCCAACCAAAATAAATTTCAGGACCACCCACCGTGAAATGTTCGACACTGCAAAACTCAGCCCACACGCCCACTCACCCACATCAATTCGTATGCATAATTAGTTGGGCGGCTTATCCCCCCGAGCGTGGATGCGCACTTTTTGCCGTTTCAATTGGGAATGTTCCTCGACGTTATTGGACTTCCTTTCTCTCTCTCTCTCTCTCTCTCTCTCTCTCTCTCTCTCTCTCGCACTCTCTCTCTCGCACCCTCTCTCTCTGTCTTCTCTTGAAAATTCCGATTTTAGACTCTGACCAATCTAGAAACACAAACATAGATTTTCTGGTCCTTTTCGATCCCAGCCAAGCTTCACAGTTTCACATGGTATGCGCGGAATTCAGGGGTCTGGGCTTATTGACATTCTCGGGCCCGAGAATCGCCTGTCATGGCTTCTGTATTGGCCCGCGCCGTATGACTCGCCCGGGGTTCGTCTACTATCAGCCCCTAGATCTTTTAATCCAGCCTCTCTCTCGCTCTCTCTTTCTCTCTCTCTCGCACCCGATTTTCTCACCCATGTAGTGTGGACTTTGCACGTCGTCGAGCTCTAATCTCGGATATTTTGATCGGAATGATCTGGGCTCGATTCCAAAAAGTTATCTTGGTTAAGCTGAGTTACACTACACCCCAGTTTACGTTAGCTTGACTCTATGTAACATTATAGCTTTAAATAGGATATTGTGGTCACGAATTTTTCCTGATTTTATTGTGCAACTAGGCTACGCTACACTCCAATTTACACCCTATTAAGTTAAACTTAATTTTCAATATACCTTACAGCTGGATACACTACGTTAAACTCCAACTTCCACTGGGAAAAAACGTAGCAGCTTTGTAGATATTTAGTGTGGTTTTACCGATATCTTGCGATGTTTGTTTTTTATTTTAACCTGTAAGCTACGCTACCTGATGCCCCATTACGCTCCGGACTAGATTATCTAAATTTTTTTTGCGCTCAATGTCACGTCTGCCTAAACTTTAGATCTACACTGAATTTGTTTTTCTCCATCTAGACTAACGTAAATCGACACAATCTTGCCCTAAATGCTTAAACATTAATGGGTGGGTGAGTCTGCGCCTGTGGCAGGTTGGGAAAACAATTTATTTAAGCGTAACGTATCCGTTTACTTACCTCTGGAACTGCGTCAAGTAAGAGCCAGACCATGTATACAAGGTATTAGAAAATACTCGTTCGCATGTAGCCCGTTAATTTGGCTGCTGCAATTGCTGCTAATCTTTTGACGCAGGACTTATGGCCAATTATTTTTGTAGAAAATAAGCGAATATTTTTAAGCCTCTACGATTACATCGGTAATTAAAATTTTCAATTGCTGATTTAAGCTGAATGCGATACATCCCTTAAATTTATAAGGTTTGGTCTTAACAAGATGATTTTTCAGGATTAACCTAGCTCTAGGAACTCAACCTGAAGCAGCATATTTTTTTCTGATTGATCAAATCAATGTTTAAAACATGAAAAACGTTATGTTAGAATCTGGAGCTCGGGAAAATTGCCCGATCACCCGCATTCTAATTGCGCTGCACTTCCTCCATCCGCACCTTGGGGACGCTCGATTTATTCGGCTTGGGTGGCCCAGGTTTACGTGCTTTTGCGAACGTGTATGATTTCATTTTTCGGCCGCGACATTATTTGCCGGCTGGAAGAACTAGATGAAACATTGAAAACCATCAGGTTTTTCCAAATTTTTCTGTTAATTGACTTTTTTGAAGGAATGGTGTATTTTTGCGTCGATCTTTCGTGTTTGGCGGCCGAAAAGTGTTTCCTCAATGACTTCTGTTCGCTTGCCAAACCAGATTTTTAATTAACTTAGTGTTCAACGTGGCTAATATTACATTTTTTTTCATAAAACAACGCTAAAATAAAGCCTTGCTTACGCGAATAGACATGTAAAATTACCCAAAATTAACTATAGGACTTTGAAGAATTTTTGGCGATGCTTTCACATGTTTTAGATGCAACTTTAGCGCATTTTACAACGTTTAGGTGCTTCGTTCGCAACTTTCACATATGATGCTAATTATCAGGTATCCCTTAGCTATACTAAGCCGCTTAAAAACCTAAAAACTCTTCAGCGCCCAAAAACTGCCCTATAGAATTTTCTGAAAAACCAAAAATCACAAATTTTGCAGCACCGCCAAACCCCTTTAAATCAATTACCATCCCATTCCGGGGGGCATACGATGCTGTTTTTCATTTCCTCCCCCCGCGGGCGCCTCCCAGCGCGTAGCCCATTTTGTTGTGTACGCGCCATGCGTATCTGCGTATTTTTGGTGGTGTCAAAATGGGCCATTAGTGGCCGGAGGGCTAAAACTGGGCCTCCCTGCCGACGGTGATACTCCCCATTCGTTTCGCCATTAGAACGGCGCGTAGTGGCCAGAGGAGGATGAGGTGAGGTCGCATTTTAGGAAACGCGTCCCCGGGTGGTGCTCGGGCACATTCCAGGCACAGATTACCTCGTTCTCGTCTTTTTTGCATGGTTTTTGCTCCTGGCCTCTCCGTTTCCGCTCTTTCTCCGTTGGCCTAACTATTCCTGACCTCAGTGGACGCGAGGCGCCAAATTACGGGTCCCCAAAAAAAGGGTCTTTTAGGGTCCTAGGAACCCGAAAAAAGCCTAATTTGCATAAGCGCTGTGAAAACATGTTGAAAAACACTTTGTTAGATTTTAATGAAATTTCAATTTTTTTTATTTTAGTTTAATTTGCTTTCATTTTAACTTTCAAAACGATTTTTTTTCTGGATGTCTTGACCCCGCAATTTCTTGTTTTCTTTTTAAATAATTTGTCTAGTCGTTTTAAAAATCAGCTTAGATATAAATTGGTTTTAGATATACTGGAATTTATGAGAAATCAAACATATATTTAGCACCAGAAATTCTACATATTTCAAAGCCATTTTAAAGCTTAATTTCAAGCTTTCGTCTTTTCCAAAAGATTCGACGCGAGGTAGCTAAAATCTGCATAAATTTTTCCCCATTTTGCTCCAGCTGTCCATATTTTTACCGGAAGCGCATCCGTAAAATTTTGTTGACTCGTGAAAAGGGCAAAAAAAAAGTTGTGGGGGCCCGAATCGGTTACTCCCTCGTTTCTTTTCAAAGGAGTCCTGATTGAATTTTTTTTTTTCTTTATCTTTGAGTTCGAAAATTTTACATTGGTAAATCCTAGTAGTGATTTATATTAGTGACACGCCCACATCTCGAAAAACTACAGGCTCCATCCGGTGCTCGTGTTGTCGGGTGGTTGGGTGCTCCCGGGTGCGTACGTTTGTTCATTAGCTTAACTCCCATCGCATCGTCTGCTCAAGAAAAGTGATGCGGAATTTTTGTGTTTTCGAGTCATGCGGCAGTCGTAGCAGTTGTCTAAATTGATCGCAAACCTTTCCTTCAGCTTGATTTCCACCGTTTTTCTGGAAAACGCTCCTTGAATTTCAAGTCGTAAGCGATTAGAGAAGCTAATAATCGACAAAATCTACCCCCAGCGACGACTAGTTCTAGACAATTACGCGTCGAAAAAAGGTGACCCCAATTTTCAAGCCAAATATAATTTTATGCTTCAAAAAAATTTTAGGTGTACAGGCGTTTAGGTCGAAACCGAACGATTTCGGCGTTTCCCAGCCTCTTTAAAGAGAGCGCGTGTCGCCGAAATGTCCAGCCATTGGTGCCCGTTCCTTTTTGCACTAGATTGCACATGTTTTCGTTCTCTAGAAGAGGAAGAAGCCGTTCCCAGGCCCTCAATCTAATCAACGACCCCCTAGCACATGCATACCCTTTGAGATGGGGAGGAGCGTCAAAATGGAGTGCGAGGAGGAGGAGGAGGAGGTCATCTTACCCATTCCCAACCCGAGGGGGTAAAAACCTCATTCTGGTTTTGTTTTGTTGTTGTGCTTTTTATTGGTTCCTTATTGCTGGCCGGCGAATTGTCGAGTTGTATTTTCAATTCCGCTTCTCGGAAGTCCTCTACATTTGTAGGAAAGTTCCGGGGCGTGCTGTTATGTGTGATCTCACTCTGGCTGTCTCTCTCTCTCTCTCTCTCTCTCTCTCTCGCAACCCCGCTTTCTCTCGCTCTCTCTCTCTCTCCCGCTACCCCGCTTACTCTCGTTCTCTCTCTCTCTCCCTTCAAGTGCAAGTCCAAGCGTGCGTCAACCAAAATTAATTTTTGATCCCGCTCACTAGCTCATTCTCCCCATAATTGTTTTCCAAAATGGTCACCCGATTCTATGGAGGTTGAACTTAAGCCTAGGCTTAATTGAAAAACTATCTCAAATACCGGCCGTTGGCATTTAGCCCAAGGGCGTCACACAAAGATCAGGGTTTAGCAATTTTTTTAATTTCTATAGCTTCACTTCTGAACTTTGCCATCTTCGCCCACTTCCTGCGTATTTAAACTATTTTTAATGGTGTTTATATAAAATTAGTAGTCAGATTTCATACAAAGTCCAACTCTTTAGCACTATTTCGCGACCAAATGCCCTCGCGAACACACACACTATGGGCTGCCTTTTAGGAAACTAGATTAGGGGCAAAGCAGATGGCGATGGGGACATCCTTGCCCGGACAACATATCAAAAAAGCGTAAATTCAATTAGATATGTTGGACGCTGGGTCATGTCCCCTACCCGCGTTCCAAAAGTTCGTTCTGGGTGGTCTATTTTTGATACTTTTCTGGATGCAAATTACGCACTCGTTACATCTCTTTATAACCCAGACAATTCGAAATGTTTCTTTAAAATTGAGTTATGCGCATTTTTAGAGAAATTCTAAGAATATACCCAACGCCGTGCCTTTCTGAGCGCTTGACAATGCACTTTGTGTTCGCGGGCTTTCTTGGCCAAGCTGGGCTAAAAAATGGCCCCATTTTTGGTCCTTTAGCTTCAGAGACAAATTTGAACTTGTGCCTCTTTATTTTTCCGAACAATTCCAAAATTTAAAAGCCTATGAAATCGTCAATTTTGACATCAATCGAGTCAGCTGGAAACGATACCTTCAAATCGAATATTTCATTTTTCACGAAATCAAAAACCTGCCTTCCGAATTACAGAAATATTTATTAATGATACTAAAGATCTTCTAAAGCGGTTCGCCACGAACATCTCGTAACCGTCCTTCTTGACCTCCCATCCATTGCAAACAATTGCGACTTTTCGAGAGTTTTTACCGGGAGGTGGCCCGGGTCAACAACCAGGATTTGATGGGCGTTTTGGGGCTTCCCCCTTGAGTGTAGGCAAAGGGTTAACATGGTCTGGATGATGGTCAGATCGTCATTCGGATGGGCGTGCCCTGTAGAAAATTGCAAAACTTTAAAAATCTTCTTGGAAAAATTTAAATCTGCGTACCTTCCAAAAGGGCCGGCTTCTGAATTTTTTTAAGCCTGGTGATCTAGAAACGTGGAGCTCTCTTTCAAAACGTCTGGAAGCTGTTTCAGGAACTTTTTTTAGTTCGATAAGCCGCAAAAACAACGAAATGCAAAAATCGCTAAATTTGGCTGCAACTGGTGTCTAATTTGCTCCAATTAATGTCGTTTCGTAACCGGACCGCACCGGAAAACAACACGACAAATTCCGTAATTTCTGATTGACTTAAATTTTCTTTGACATCAAGTAGCGCCAAGAAAGCGGCACTTGATTTATCCACTTCAAAATACAGGAATCTTGTGGCCACGAAATTGTGGCCAAGTGCAGTTTACCACCTGGCCACGGGCTTAGCATTCATACTTCGTTTTTCTATCCCCCCACCGTACGCCAGCAATCGTAAAAAGACAGATAATTTCAAAGATTCTGATTCGAAAAGCATGTTGTCAAAGCTTGAATATACTGAAACTTCAATTTCTCGGGTAAAATAAGCTTTCAAGAAGATGTTTTTCGGCCAAATGAGTTTGAAAAAGGCCTTCGATGTGCTGCTAGAAAACCGGGTGAGTCGCTCATTTGCGTAGTTGAGAAAACTAATTTTTTTAAGTAGCAAGTTTTAAGCTTTTGTAGCTGGCTACAAGATTTTGCAAAAGACCGCCAGTCGTTCTGACTCAACAATACCAAATTTGCAGTTGCGAATTTACTTCTGCATTTTTTCTGCAATTTTTTTGTGCAAATTCTACCCGCTAATCACATTTTGCATTCTTCGCTAATACAAAATTAGTGGTTGTTGCCGATTTCTGATTGCCTACATCCCTCTCGGGAATTCTTTTCTCTTTTTTTTGGTAATTCCGATCAAATTTGCACCGCAATTACAGCATCTGCAAATTTTTCGAGCCTTTCTTTAGTCACCAAACGCAACACTTGACTATCTTTTGCAAAACCTCTCATTTGACTAACTTCCGGTCTTTTTTTTAATTCTTCAGACCTCATTCTTCACTGTCCTGAATGTTCTCAATCGGTTGAACTAATGGATACAATTTTAAGAAACACAATTTTCAGGTATGACGGAAAACTTAAGTGAAAACTTGAGCGACAACTTTACGTCCGGATTGCAGTCGCCAAATGACAATTTCATACCTTTGTCGCCATTTTTGAAGGTGAGTGTGTCTCTCTGCCTCTCTCTCTCTGCCTCTCTCTCTCCCTCTCTCGCACTCCCTCTCTCTCCCTCCCTCTCTCTCTCACTCTCTCTCTCTCTGTCTCTATCTCTTCATTTTTAGGCGATCTGCATCACCTTCTACTCCCTTCTCTGCGTCTTTTCCGTGTATGGAAATCTCCTCGTAATTATGGTGATTCTGTACTTCCGGAGGTTGCGGACAGCTACAAATATTTTGATCTTAAACTTGGCTATCGGTAACTTTTCAAGAATCCCCTTTTTCATACCTCAAATTCTAGCCGATCTTCTCATCGGTATCTTCTGCATGCCGACGTCGTATTGGCATGTAAGTTTCAAGATTCGGTATTTTAAAGTTGAGACTACGTATCGCTGTACCTTTAAAAACCGATTATGTTATAAAAACATACGCTAATTGATCTCGGTTTCAGGTGCTCATCTTCGACGATCAGCGCTGGATTTTCGGCGAAAAGCTGTGCTACCTGATGTCATTTCTGCAGGGGGGCAGCGGTGTTCTTGTCCGCTTGGACGCTGGTCGTCATCAGGTACGTTCGGGTCCTTTAGAAAATGGTTAATTTTATGCTCTAAATAAAGGTATTCAATTTGCTTTGCATTAAATTCTAAAATTACAGTAAGCGGGATAGCAACTCAATTTTTTTAGCCCCAGACTCCAGAAAATTAGCATTTTCGGACGCAGCTAGTGTGAAAACATCATTTCCTATTAAGATTAAGCGTGACGGATTGCCAATGAAATGCCTTTGCCTTTAGTTTTGACCGCTGGATGGCGATCATGTTCGTGCTCACACCATCAATGCGGCTGACTCGGAGCCGGGCAATTTATATGGTCTCGGCCACTTGGATTTTCTCGTTGACGATGGCGCTGCCGTTGTTTGTAAGCATTTAATTAAATTGTTTTGAATTATACGAGAAATTGATTTATAAAAACTGCAACCCAAACTTTTTCTAGCTCGTCTCGGTCCATGAAATCCCACCAAATCGAACGGCTTATGTCTGCACCGAGGATTGGGGCTATTTCAAGGATGCCGAATACGTAAGTTACAGCAATTTTATACATCTAAAAATGTAGCAATTCAAATTTTGTGGTCTTTCAAACCCTGAAAAATTCTATTAATAAAAATTGATCGTTAAACTGATAAAATCGTTGATTGAAATGTGTTCAGGCCCAAAAACTCTACTCCCTCCTGGTGCTCTCTCTACAGTACGCCGTCCCCCAAACCGTGCTGATCATCACCTACACGTTTATTGGGTTCAAAATGTGGCACAGTCGGGTGCCCGGAACGGGGACTTCATCCACAAAGAAAATTGTGACGGAAAGGCACGAAAGTGTTAAAAAGGTACATTATATCATTTTCTCTCTCTCTCTCTCTCCCTCTCTCTCTCTCTCTCTCTCGCTCTCACTCTCTCTCGGTCTCTCTCGTTCCATATGTTTAACTTTTAAGCTAATCCCAATGGTGATCCTGGTCTCCGCACTGTTCGCCATCTGCTGGCTGCCGATTCTGATGTTGTTCAACGTCGTGTTGGTCGTCATGCCCGACCTGGCCAGCAGTGACTATATTCTATTTATATGGTGAGTTGAGAAAGAGAAAAGAGTGTGAGAGAGCGAGGAGAGAAAGAGAGAGAGAGAGAGAGAGAGAGGGAGAGAGAGAGAGACGAAGCTAGAAAACATGCAAATTTCAGGTGGTTCTGCCACGGCCTTGCCATGTCCCATTCCATCGTCAATCCGGTGGTGTACTTTTTGCGAAACGCCCGTTTCCGCGAGGGTTTCCTCTTCTTCACCTCCAAAATCATGCCCTTCATCAAGTGCGACGAGCTGCGGCTGCTTGGGGATAGTCAAAGGAGGTATGATATAATTTTTTGGCCTCATAGTAAATCAATTCTAACGCAATTAGGCTTTTTTTAAAGAATCGTAGATTGCAAGGATTGGCACGTAGCATGAAAAAAACGAGAAATCTAGGTTTTTTTGGGGTTTTTTTAATTAATTTTATGATTATTTTTCAGTAGATTTTAGTCATTTTTAATTTTTGGGAATAGTTTTGCACATTATTAACATATTCTCGCTAAATTATGTAAGAAATTTCGTAATTCATAGTTTTTAATTTTACAAGTCATTTCAGGCTCAAAGACTAAAATTTTACAGAACTGAATGTATCCAGCCATAATCGGAACGGCTTCTCCTGTCCCCCCTTAGCAAATCATCTTTTTCCCGAAATTTTCTAAAACTAAATGCAACCGGAACTCTCGGTCTGGCTACCGTAACCCGGGTTGCAATCCCAAATAACAGAATGCGCTCGACGTGCCTGCTCAGCGAAAATGGAGCTTCGTACTCGGTAAAATGCGCGGAAGCTCGTGCTCGTGTTGTGGATTTGTGAAAATCTTTGCATGCCAATCTTCGGTTTGCACTAATTGTTCAAAAAAAGAGGATAATTCGGACGTTAATACGGTAATTTCTGCACAAAGAATTTTTTCTTAATTTGCACGCTTCACGGCCTTCTCTCTCTATCTAGCTCTCTCTCTCTCTCTTTCTCTCTCTCTAGCTATTTAGCTCGCTTTCCCTTTGGTTTGCTGCGCACGCTCGCTTTCTCCTTCTCTAACCGTCCCCCGCTCTCCGTCTTTCTCTCTCTCTCACTCCCGCTCTTTCTCTCTCACTCTCTAATCACACCATCCACCAAATGCACAAATTAATCGAGTATCCTTGTTTTGTCGAAATCGTCAAGTCGCTACTTTTTAGTCTACTCTTAATTTTTTTTCCAGACTGCGACACGGCCTCCTTCACAGCATGGGAGCCGGGGGCTACCGTCCGGTGGGCTCAATAATGAACTATCGCGAGCCAGGAACGGTTCGCAAAGGTCCCTCCAGCCCGCTGGATTGCGACTAGGTATGTATGATAGTAGTAAGGTATCTGACTCACCTCGCGTCCTAGCTAACTGCACCCTCCATTTGACCCGAGTGGGTCCTGGCCGCATAAACGAGACCAGCCTGCAAAGGGGCATTCAAAAATGCAGGTTTCCACAAAAATTGTTGACAAATTTTGGCTGACGGGCCAGTTTAATAATTGGAGGATTGGAAAAATTGGCGAAAAAAAGGCGAGAAAGTTCGGTTTGCGACGCTTTCACGATAACAAAAATGTGAACCTACGTTTTTTAAACCACTCAAAATGATTTGCTGAGTTTCGATCTAGCAGTCCGGAATTCCGGCCCAAGATCCATGCGGAACCGAATAGCATAAAATCCCCCGGCTGCAAAATCATCAACGGCTAATCCGCTTGCTTCCACCACCTGGGGTAATCTTGAAAAACGTGCAAAAGCTTGACAAACCTCGGGTGTAGACGTCAATGGGTGCCTAGCGTACTTTTTGCCGGTTGCAACACTCTTGGGGTAAAGGGAACACTTGTCCAACTCGAGCATTTTCACAGCTTTCCATGAGTGTTTGACAAATCGAACTCTACAGCGCGGCGTTGAGAAAGTGTTGCAGTTGTCAAAGTGTACGGCAAAAATTGAGTTGTAAAAAGGAAAGGAAGGCGAGAGAGAGATAGAGAAACAGAGTGAGTGAGGGAGAGATAGAGGGAGAGAGAGGGACAGAGTGAGTGAGATAGATAGAGGGAGAGAGAGTGAGAGATAGAGAGAGACCGGGAGAGGGTTGCGAAAGATTTAACATTCCACCACCTCCAAAAATCGCTTTTTTTCAGCAACATTTTCGGTGCAAAATTTTGCCACCGAAAAGAGTCAGCTGATGCGGGTGAAAAGTGAGTAAGAAACTAATGCGGTGGCTCAGTTTTTTGCACTTCACTCTTGTAGAAACTGGCGTGTCTTTTTCGATCGTATTTTGCATGAAATTTTCAGATTTTCGGGTTTTTGTAGTTTTTCTATTTTTTCCAATTACTAGAGTTTAGAGAAATCCTGGCACAAAAACGTTAAAAAGTTTAAATGTAAATTTAGAAAAACTTCAGAGTTAGTAATTTTAGATTGAAAGTTCAAAAAATTACGCAATTTTTTTTAAATATACAAACGAATTTTTGAAGCTCAAAAATGTTATGAAAAACTATAAAAAATGACAAGAAAAATTAGTTTAAACTTTTTCACCACAAAAATTGGTACAGTGTTTCGAATTACTAATCCCAACACCACTGACATTTTCCACTTCTTGGTATGCGATTTTTCTGGGATTTCAACTGTAGTTGAAATCCGTATTTCAAACCTATAAATTCAATCTTTAGGCGCCACCAACTCGGCCACCGTAACCCCACTCCTCGAGCGCCAGGTGCTCGTCTACCGTGCCGTCAACGGGTCACGCAACGACAGCCCGCCAAAAGTTGGCGAGTCGCCCAGCTCTCCCGCCCATTCCGCATCCACCAAATCGCTACACTATACGCCTCCTGACGGCGGATCGTACGGGTCGATTGCGACACCGTTATAAGCGTGGATTTGCCAGTATTTTTAGGTCCAAAATTTGTCTTTTTTGCGGTTTAAAGGAGCTTGCAAGTCGTGAAGGGCTAAGTAAAATATTGAAAAACGTATTATTCACAAAACAACTATCTATTCTATCCAAAATTTCGCCGCGGAAATACTTCCCAAAATTCCCTACTTAAAGAATCTTATCCCATGGCATTTACAAACTTATTTTTATTGGTGGGTTTACATCTTTCTTAATTTTACCCGAGGCTAAGATTTTCCAACAAAATGTACGTTTTTTTACTATCCACGCATCAACTCATCCGCCATTTTTTTTACTGGTACCCCGGTCCGATTTCAATTCGAACACATGTTCGAATATATGCAAATTTGCCATTGTCCAAATTTACTGATGTTAATTTTCCTCAATCCAAAAAATTGCCATCAACCCTCTCTATATTGCGTCTCATATCCAACAAATCCCGATGGTGCTCAAATTCTGCTATTTTTCCGGCCACCCACCTGATTTTTGTATCTAACTTTATCCGACTTTGCCTGGCTTCATTCGCCCCGAAATAAACGGCTACTTCCCACCGCTTCTTGAAGGGAGAGAGAAAGAGAGAGAGAGAGAGAGAGAGAGAGAGAGGGAAGACGAGAGAGGGGAAAGAGAGAGAGACGCAGACAGACAGAGGCTCGAGTCCAAGATTTTTCTGAAACTAACTTCCGGTTTACTGTATAAATCCTTAGACGGCAAATTTTTATTACATTTCAGTCACAATGCTGAAATCCCACCTAAATCGAAAGGAAGGAGCTAAAAAGTGCTTTCTGCCTTGTTTACCGTATCCCCCATACCTCAGTGCTGTTTTCTCAGGCTACCGTACACCCATTTCCACTGCTGGCGGCCATCTGATCCTGCAAATCCAGCCCGATAGGGGTTTTACCAAAAACTCAAAAAGCGTTTTTCAATCGTCTACCGTATTCTAGAAATCCGGATCGCTGCGGAAAGTTGCTGTTTCACTGAAATGAGCGTTAAATCGGGTCGAAACTGGAAAATTAAGCACATATCCGGATGGCCAGACAAGTTCAGAAATTTATCCGGGATTTTTGTAAAAATTGCTTCAAGGAATTTTGGTTCGAGGGATCCGGCTTTGCTGGCGGATTGGAGCGATGACACCCCAGCGTGAATGAGGGCTGAAAATAAAAATAAATAGACTGTCCTTGGTACCGTACCCCTCTCCGTGCTCGTTGGCTCACGGGAAAGCTGGAACACTTCAAGGAGGTGGCGAATCTCTATAAAAATTGTTAGTTGTTGTACTTATAAAGCCATTATTGTAACCTTTATTTACTACCAAAAAATTCTGCTTTTATTCTGAATTTTTAAAATTTTAGTTTTAATAATATTATTTGTAGTAAAACGCCCTGTAAAAGTCTCGATTTTCCAATTTTTGCAAATGCCGAAAAATCTCGCAAAACAGAAATTCCGTGAAACCTACTGCAGCCAGGTTTTGGGCTTGAGGCTTATTCAGCTCGGGGAAGAAGAGAAATCCTAAAATAACGGAAATTGAAAAATTCTGACAATTTCTCAGATTTCATTAATGCGTAAATACGTACCATCTTCCGGTAGAATCTTCTCGAATATCTGGAGTGATTTTTGAGACAATAAATGCCCGTCGGCGGGTATTTGCGGCGGGTAGTTTAGGATTATTGCGTCGTAGCTTTTTGCCGCTAAAAATTAAGGGCATATTTTGTAATGAAATACCGTACTTTTCTCTGATTTTTCCAAGAATTCCATAATTTCTTGATGAATCAACCGGTTCCTTCCAATTTTACTTGTTTTCACATTGAAGAACTCTTCCGCGATATCGATTATCACGCCATTTTCTTCTACCGTCGTCGTATTGATCTGAAAAACTTCTAATATAGCTTACTTCACTTTTATTTATTTATTTATAATTAGTTCAGATTTATCTCCTACGGTATTTCTTTTTGTTGTTTTTTTTCGTCCCTTGGTTCTTGACTACAGTAGTTCTGGTTCTGCTTTTTCGGGTCCGCTTTTTAAAACCGGAAAAAGAACAAGAAATGAGCTTTTTGCACGCCTCAATCGGAAACCGGAAATACAAAGAATTTGTTTTTTTATCTCTTCACCTGCCTGGTTCAAAAGATCAGGTAACACTCGAAAATGTGACTTTTACGTGGAAACCTGGGGACATCGTTCACGCACTCTTGCAAGAACGTAGAGATGTTGCGCGAGCCGGTTTGACTACAAAAAGCCTGGGTAATTTGTGCTGCTAGAAATGTTGACAAAAATGCCATGATAACCTTTACAAACTGCCAAATACATAAAAAGAGAGACAAATACATAAAGAAGAGAGAGAGGTGATTGGGATGCAAATTACCAAGTTCGAGGCGATGGCTTTTCCTGATATAGATTTTTGTTTTGTTTTTCGTTATGAAACCAAAAATAAAAATCTCAACAGCGAGAATCGCGAATAGCCAATTCTTAAACAGGCGAAAACGTCGAAAGTTGCAATCCTGATAACAAAAATACCGACAGCAAAATTGCACTCCCGAAAAGACCTACAGGTGGGGCAAAATGTGCCAATTAGAAGAATGACGAAACTAGTTGAGACTTTGGCTTTGCTAGTCGGTATTATGTTTTTCCGTATTATCCGTAGCGTAACCAGGGCGAAGAAATACACGAGCAGACTTTCCAAAAATGCCGACAACCCGTGACTCGTTACTACTATTTTATACTGGCTATTTTATTCATAGGGATTTACAGAATGGCGACCACCCCCAGGGAGCCAGACCGGTGCCGGCATGCCGAAAAATATTTTTTGCCATGCACCTTTTTCCGTTCGCGTCCGTTTTTTCGGCAAAGATTATTCTAGTGCCCCCGCATCTAATTTCATCGCTAGTAGGGAGTTTTCGTGGTCAGAAAATTGGCCAATCACAAGGTACCTTATGCTGCTCCCTGTTTTTCTGACCCCAGATGCAATTGGAAGTTTTGAAAGGCACGTTGTAGTAAAGATCGGGTGCAAGTTCAAGCGCTGTTTCGCTGTTCTCAGAACTAAAATTGGAGCAAGGCAAACAAATGCTAACTAAGAGTTTTGGTCTAAAGATCTCCAACAACCGGAAGTCTAAGAGCAAATTAGACGATGAGAACCAACTATTTTGGTTTTTATGAGCTAGCGAAATTTAAAGATCGCGATCCTTTCTTACAGTTTATCTCTCTCACCCGCTCTCTTCCTCTCTCTTTCTCTCTCTCCCTCTCTCAGAGAAGGAGCCAGAGAAAGCGCGAGAGTGAGTCAGAGAGAGAGAGGGAGATAGAGCGAGAGAGAGAGAGAGAGAGAAGGTGAGAGAGAGAAGGAAAAGAGCTACAACGATTCATAATAATGTTTAAAAATCACCAACCATCGGGAAGTTGTCCTTGAAAAAATAGTGGTAGAAGCCGGCACCGAATCCGAGGATTAGCATTTCGGCTTCCGTAGATTTTTTCGGGCTTAATTTTGCGTCACTGCCAAAGAGCACGCTCAGGATTTGACCTTCAGAACTAAAAAAGTTTTGGAAAGGCTAGATAAGTTGATGCTTACGATTCGGGAAGTGCCCTAGTATCAAATTTCCATATCGAGGTATCCAGGAACGCCTCGGTTTGCCGGTCTTCTAAAAATAGTACTGATCGTCTTACGAAATTGAAAGCTAATAAAGTCGATTTGAGAAATCATAGCAATAGCCAAAAACTAAAAAGTGCTAATTTTCTAATTTTCCCAGTTAGAAAAATACGAAAGATTCGAAAATGCTTACTTGGCGGAATCTGCAGCAAGATGGACTGGCTTCTCTGGGAGCTACCGTAACGGAATTCCCGGGAAAATTGATTTCTAAATATTTTAAAATGAGTGAATCTGGTTTTTATACCTGTACGGCCAACTATTAAAATGATCATAAATTAAGTAACAGTCATTTGTATCGCAGCGTTCGGCTAGTTCCTGAAAATGACGACCCGGATCAGGCCGAATAAAATTTGCTTACGATTCCGCTGCCGATCCTTGTGACGACTTTGTTCACAAAATCTTGGTGTGAGGGCTAAAAAGTTTATTAAAATCGGTGGAAATTGTAATAAATAACTGAATTAATTTAGATGACTTGATTTACAATTTTTTACATTGAAATCTTTACAAAAAAATATTTGAAAATTTTTTTAAAGATTACTTTTTTTACTCACCGCCGGGTTCGTCCACCTCGAATACAAATTTGCAGGCACAAAATATAACGATATTGCTATTAATATAGCAATGACTGTATCGCGCCGGTCTTCATATAGCTTCTTTTTCCGCTTTTCGCCTTCTTCGACGAGCTTCGCCAATTCCTCGGCTAGTGGTTCGTTTTTCACCGTTTGTACAGGATCTTCTGGGTCTTCCGCGTCTTCCGGATCGTCCGAAACCGGGATTTCGGGCACTAAAATTTAAATCAAGCGCCACGTTTGAAAAGTTTTTCAGACAGGATAAAATCTTCACTTTTTGCAACTGACTTAGAAGAACACACTCATCAAAAATTTAAAATATTGATAAAACTAAAAGTAATAAAGTAATAAAACTTAAGAATTTTTAATAACGTACTAAATCAATTTTTGCCATCTGGTTTGATTAATTTGTGAGTATTTTAAAAAAACTAGAAATATGATAGGACTATATCAAAAATCAAACTAAAAACAATAATTGAAACTGACCTTTCTCAGGGAGTGCGACTCCCGAAACCTCTGCAAAATCGGCAACCGCCAAATCCACGAGATCTTCAGGGTCTTCGATTATTCTTGGCGAATCATCCGGCGTCAAATCGGAATCAGAATTTCCGAGCGAGGTTTTCATCGTTTCAGAGCTTTTAAATTTTTCCAGAGAAGTATCCAGAAAATGGAATTTCCAACACTTTTTGTAGGTGCAAGGAGTAGCGTCTCCGAATCGAAGAAATCGAAACCCAAACACGGGTCGTGAAAGTGTTTGAAAATCGAAACGGTCGCGCGCCGTGTATCGTGCTCGATATTTTCGGGCAAAGACATAAACATGGTTCTCTCTGTCTCTCCTCTCTCTCTCAACTCTCTCTCTCTCTCCCCTTTGCTCAGGCGGAACTGTGCAAAACAATGCACTGGGAGGTGACGCGAGATTGGCAGAGATGGTTTCTGGTTAGAATGGATCGCAAAGGATCCATTTGAACGATTAAAACTATTTTTAATAAATAATTCTTTAAAAAATCGTAGTAAATATTTAATTTATTTGTTTTTAATAAATTCATTTTGATTTTAACGAAATTCATGATTTTTTTTTTGTTCTCATGTATTCAGGGAGTGTGCGAGAGCGAGTGCGTCTATTTGTGAGAAGAGAGAGCGAGAGAGAGAGAGAGAGAGAGACAGACAGACAGACAGAGAGAAAGAGAGACGGAGAGAGGGAAACGAAAAGACAGAAAGAACGAGAGAGAGACGAGAGAGAGAGAGAGAGAGAGAGAGAGAGAGAGAGAGAGAGAGAGATACGGGGGGCCGTACAAACAGAACGCAAGCCGGTTCTTTTCTATTTACCTTATAACCTTTTCATAAAATTCAACCATTTATTCATCCTTCAATATCCTTCTCGCCCGCTCATCTACCGTCGCAACGAGGTCCAAAATCAGCTTCACCTCCCCATCGAGTCTGTTTCCCTCAAGCTCGGGTTCGATTTTCTCCAGTTTTTCACGAATTTCATCTAAAAAACGTGAAGCTTAGGGAAAAATTTAATTTTTGTTCATACGATTTTTACGATATTGCCGAATTGTTAAAAACATTGTTTTCAATCCCCAGAACCAAATTTCGAGCTTTTCACAAAATAATCCCCAAAGCACGTGGCGGTAATCTGGCCATTTCCGGCGGCCCGATTAAAAGCATGCAGATAGAGGTCGAGATTTTTAAGGAGATCCGGAAATGGTCTCTCCGCACCCACCCTTCAGCGCTTCCATCTTGCGCCAATGCTGGAAAAATGTGCGAATCGGAGATTTTGCGTAGATTTCCGGATCGGTATCCTGAAATGGGATCTGGAGATTAGTGTTTGGACGGTGGTCACTACAACGGTAGTTTTGAGGACTAAAAATTGTATTTTGAGCTCTTAAAGTGGGCATTGCAGACTGACAGAGAGGTTTGGTAAAGAGTTCATGCACTAACGAAGACTTGAAAGTTTGCTAGCCAAATTTTTAGCTCTAACTAAGCATCAAAAATTTTGGATGCATTGGTACACAAACATAAACCTGATAATTAGGCATTTTCAAGGTTAATTTTAAAATTTAAAAATATAAAAGAGAAATGGAAAAGATGAAAAATTTCGGCATACAAAAATTCGACATTACAATTTGAATAAATTTTAAGAAAATTTGTGAGATTTTTGATGTTTTGCGACAAATTATAGCTTTTGATTTATCAAGGCGCCCAAATAGCAAAGATCGGATTTCAACGGAAAAATCAGCGGACTATCATAGACAATTACGCATCACAATTTCCTCCGTTTTCTCTGATTGTGGCTCAAAATTAAGCTAATTTTATTTAATCTAATTTATGCCCCGGAAGCTCCTTCAGCAAATACAGGCATTTTCCCAAAAATTCCCGTCACTCCCCGTCGATCTCTGGATCCTGAATCCCCCGCTTTTGGCCAAAACACTCAGGTCAGGCGCCTTGTCCATTACCGTATCCTCGGCGATTTGTGGTTGACCCCTGTGGTGTAGATTAGGTGTCTCCAGATTGTGCAAGATGCCCTCGAGTTCACCCTCCACAGCTGGAATTAACTTTGTATAAGACGAACAGATTGTGGGTGTCGAAAAACAATTATTTTCATTCGAGCGAAAAGTCAGATTTGCTGACAAAATAAGCGGTTACTCGGGGTTTGCCCGTTTTCCTGGGATCAGGTCATGCAAACCTAATGCATATATATCTGTCAGCCTGAATCGAAGCCGAGAATTCCCGTAGAGGATTACCGGAAAACCATGTTTTTGGGAAAGTGATGCGATGCTGATAATAATCCATGTTTTCTACAAAATCATGCCGGCATATTTTTGCGATTTTCGTTTATTTTTACTCAATGAGTTTTTTGGACAGTGGTATAATTGATTTCTCCCTGAATTGCTGCCTGCGCCAAAGAGGGTTCGAGGGTTCGATTGATTTCTCCCTGAACCGGGTTCGACCCCCGGCCGCGGCAAAATTCTTTGCTTTTTTCCAAAAAAACGTCCCTGAACGTGCCCTTTAAAGGGGCTAGGAAGCGCCAGCCTTCACCTCCTGGATGGGCTAGGCACTGGCAGCTACGTAACACTCCAAATGAAACCTACAGATAATTTAGATTTATTTGATAGCTGATAAAACAATAGTTGCTTCCATGGACGCATTTTTGTTGCGCGCATTTTTACCTCTTTGTTGCCAGCGATTTCTATGCATTAAAACTTCACTAAAACAAGATCAGCGCTAAATAAATCCCTAAAAATCTCAGGGGAAGTTGCTGCTAGTCTATCAGATTTGTATCGCGCATTTATTTTCGCTTATTTTTTCGGGATTTTGCAACGCCATTCGATAGAGCATCAAAAAATATACCAAGAATTTTAATTTGAGCCTGCAAAAATGTAAAATAAAAAAGCTATAGCCAAAACACTCCGGCTGGTGGGGGGCTAAAGTACACCGTAGTCAAGATTCTGCAGGAAATACTCTTGGTCCCATCGTGGCATCTTTTTGCACGGTTCGGCTAGGCAAAATAAGTACGCTACGCACTCTGACCTCTTCAGAGCACCAAGTACCGAACAACCCGGAAGTCTACTACCGCCACCCCATTCCAGCCCTTTGGTTTCTTCGAACTCACCATTCAGCTGCTGTCGATAATATTTCTCTCGACCCCTGAACATTGGCGTCTGCTCGGAATCTGTGGCGTAGCGGGGTGGCTGGACATCCAGGTGGCAATTTGTCGCCTGGAAACGAACGCTGTGGGTTACGGTAGCCAAGTCAGAGAACATTTCGGGGGAGAAGGCCTCCTATAGCCACCAATCCCCGTTCGAATTGATCCCGGAAGACAATTAGTTAATAGAAAAACGGGGGTTACTGTAACGGGGTGACGAGGATTATCAGAGAGGCGTAAACTGGCTAAAGCTACTAATGAACAAAGGGCTTCGGAAATCCGACAAGCTGCGCTTCGAGCGACCGAAAATTGGAACAACGAAGTTGGTACATTTCGGGGGGCTGGCGATTAGTCGCGGCCTTGCTTTATCAATAATGGTACTCTTATGTCTCGCAAAACGTTGAAAACATTTGCTTTGCCAACTGGTCCGGGCACAAAGCAAATATTGATAATGACGCAAAGGGATAGTCTAGAGATTCAGGACACGCTTCTTACGACATTATTGCAAGAATGGGTTGAAAGGCTTTGCGCCTCGGTGCAGTTGCGCCTCGTTCCTGCCCTACGGATCTCGAACCTTCAGATTCTCGCAGCTGCGAATCTCGAATTTTCACTACTAGGTTTTAAAGCTTCAAATTTCCATAGTCTAAATCATCATAAAAAGCTCCGAGCATCCTCAAAACCATGTTTTTATCTAAACACGCGCTTACAAGCATGCAGGCACGACCAACGGCTACTTCCGCTCATTTTGCTCCTGCATTTTGGGGCAACTTTTAGGCAACTCGTTGTTTCAAGGGCTTCGAATGGTGTAACTATCGTTCCGATCCGTTACTTCTACGTCAGGTTTGAGGGGTTTTTTATTGGGGCACCCTGCAATGTCGCGGGTCCGTTAAATCTACTAGTATGCCGTCCCTGAACGTCCTTTTAAAACGTCAGCTGCGCTCTGAACCTTTTCGTCGCATCCTAAGAATCGCTCCAATTAGTGAACCGGTGAGTATTAATTAAACGAATCAAGACCATGCTCACCAAGATGAAAAATGCAATTAGAAACCCGCAGGTTGGGGTCCAGATCGTGGGCATTGGTTTCCGACAGCTTCGGCTAGACGCCAACCGGTACAAGGTACGCGATGAATATTGGTTTCTCCGAATCGGGGGATATCCTTTGGCACAGCTGTCTAGCCCCTAGCCCCCCTAGTACGGGCGCTGTGACGCATTTAGAGCGAACTAGATGAGCCCTGGGGGCCTATTTTTAGCCCCCTCCACACTCGCCCCGGCAAATAAGCATACGCAAATCCCAGTTTTTTTTCAGCTGGCTCTTGGGGTGCACGGCGGCCCGTTGCCGATGTGTGAATCCGGTTTTTCGATGAGTTTTATTTTTGAGGCGGGCCTTTGAAAGTGACTTCTCGATCGCTTGAGTGGTAGGGCTCTAGAAATTTTTTAAAACCATTTGTTACGGTGATATGCGCTGTTCATTCATCCTACTTAATATAAAAAAATAGTGTCTGTGTGTGTCTGTGGACACTTTGCATAAATGACTCAAAAAAACCGGGTTACCAAGATATCGGGAAGGGGGAAGAATTTTAGGGCCCAGTCGAAAAGTATTTAGGGGTAGTCGAGGGCGTAGATTACTGCACGCTTATCAGATTTTTACTAAAATGATGATTTAGGCCTTATTTTAGCGATATTAAAACACATGGAAATATCCTCATTTGCATACGAGGGGCTAGGAGGCCCATTTCGGATTTTATCAAGCTCGCGGCCGGTTGCTCTTGCTATTTTTGGTCGCTCTAGCTCTTCGTCAGAATTATGCAAAGCCCAACTTTTAAAGATCCCCGCGCAAAGGCCACGCTACGCGGCTTTTCAACCCTGGTTTTCATGTCTTTCATTCTCAAGTGAGAAACAGAGAGAATGAGCGAGAGATAGAGAGCGAACGAGCACATAAATACTCATCAATATAAGGTTAATAAAGACAACAGTAACGAGTCGTCGATCGAGTCTGATACATATAGAATGAACGTGAGAGCGAGTAACAGAGAGAGAGAGAGAGAGAGAGAGAGAGAGAGAGATAGGGATCGAGAGCGAGAATGATAGAGAAAGTGCAAGATTCATGCGAAGCTATTTCGTTTTGACAGGCTTTTTAGCTAATTCTCATTTTGTTTCAAGTAATTTCTTCCAAAACCATCCGGATGCAATCATATCAAAGGACATGTGTTTGCCGATCGGTGTCGTCCGTTTGTTTCGGGGTGCTTTTTTCATGTCGTCTTTTTCCGAGCGCGTCTTTTGGTGTGCTTCGACGTCTCCGTTATTGGCGGAGGATCGGAAACAAAGAAGACGAAAAGACACCGGGAAGTGGATACACAAACAAACAAATACACTTCCCGACGGTGGCCCAACACTTGAGCCACACGTATCCATTTGCCTAGGCGCGGCATGGAGAATATATTCTATTTTTCAGAACCCTACAGATTTTTTTCTGTTTCATTGCTGTTCAATGCATTCATGGAAATTTTTGCTAGCTGGAAAAAGTGCAAATAAACATTTAGAATGTCGAAATTCTTTTTGCATGGGATTCCGGGGTTTCACCGGGAATATTAGCCTATGTCAATTTCGACATTCCCAATTTCGACATTATGATTTTCGACATTTTGAAAATAAATTGCATAAAATCCACATCACGTTCGGCGGCCCTTTAAAATGCCATTGTGGAGGTTTTGGTTTTTTTTTGTCTCAGATTTTCCGCCATCGCATTATATTTTGTTTCTATATTTTTTTTTATATTTTATATTTTTTTTATTTATTTGATATTTTATTTATATCTCAATTTCTATATTTTTTCAAATTACACATCGAAAAATGGACGTATTTCTGCAAGATATCCCTGAAAATCCGGTTGCTATTTTTTGGTATTTTTTTAAGGCTGATTCATTTTCCCATTCTGCAGTCCTTGCGCCTTATGGCACGTTTCCTGTGCAAAGAGGTACTTTGTCCGCGCCAAGAACACAATTTCTCCCCGAATACTCCAAAATAATCACCACCCCAAAAATACCTTCGACCTCTCTGCTATCATTTTTTTACGGTCACCACCCTCGCAGCTGGAATCGGCGATTCGCCGAAAACCTAAGATTTTTCAAGCTATTTTTGCTCCCGTTTTTTCAGATAGTTGCAAAACACCAAGTACCCCCTTGCCCGGGCCAGTGTTTTTTCCGTTTTCCGCTGCATTCCTAATGCCGTGTCGACAGGTGCGCAACGGAGTCCGCTGACCAATTAGTGCTCCGGAGCGCCGGCGATCGCATTTTTATTACGCGCCCCCGGGGTACCGTAGTCATGCCCCGCCGCGAATGTTCTTTGCCCGTCCGGAAATTTGGCGATTTATTATTTAGGGAAATCTTAATCCGCCGCGGGGATTTGGGGGATTCTAAATTTGGTCGTGTCAGGGGTACGGTAGTGGAGGCTAATCCTGGGGCTCGCGGAAGCTCTACCGTAATCCGGTATTAAAAGAAAGCCGAGATGTACACTAAGGCTTAGAAAATAAAACTGTGAGTGCTGAGCGGGAAAGTGTATCAGAAAAGTTGGAGTGGATTATGCAAATGGCGTTTTTGAGGTTGAAGCAAATACCGAGACCTGAAATCAGCTCGCTTCCGGCCCAAAAAATTTTGCAAAATTGCTTGTAAAATTGCGGGTGTTCATAAAAACATGACTTCGAAGATAGTTGCAAACGCACCGCTTCAAGGACTTTCGAATTCTGTAACTATCCTTGGGTTCCGATACCTCTGCATCGAGTTAGGGGGGGATGTTTGTATTGGGATCTACTGTATTAGGATTCGCTTGTTCGTGCCGATACGGGTTTGTAAAATTTTTCTTTTCATGCTATTCTAGGAAGTGCGCAAGCAACACTGCGGCTCGTAAAGCTACAAATGCAAACGGCATGTAACCTCATTCTGGCGCTTTTCTTCTCAATCACTCTGACTCACCTAAATACCGAGCAAAAAAACATGCAAAAAAACCCTTGCATAAATCCTATCGCGAGAAAAATAAAGTACACTCTGCGAGCCTTAATCTCGAGTCACGCGGCTGGGCTACTTCCAAAAAATTATTGGCGCACGTGCAAAAAACACACGTCCAGTTTTCCACTTTTTCTCTTTTCTCAACCTTTTTTCTCTAGTTTTTCCTGCAGGTGTTCCACCCCCATTCATTTAGTAAATCGACTTCATTCATAATTCAGCATTTGATTGTTTGAATTGGTTGCTTTTTTGGACGGTCCCCCGGCTGGGAAAAAACTTTTTTTGTCGAAGCTGTTTGCAGGATTTATCCGGCTAGATCGAGCGGGCAGGTGAAAAGCGTGAGGATTCCGTCCCCGGACTACGGTAGCTGAAAGTTCAGGGAGGCCAAGGACGAGGTGGTTTTCGAGCTTTGGCTTCGTTAGCTTAGCAGTAGGTTTAGGCTTGGGATTATGGATAAACTTAGGAATAGGCTTAGGACTAAGCTTAGGGATAGGCTTAGGCTTAGGATTGAAGATCGGCTTAGGCTTAGGTTCAGGCTTACGCTTGGAGTAAGCTTAGGCTTAGGTATAAGATTAGGCTCAGGCATCGGCTTAAGCTTAGGCATCGGCCTGTTACACTTAGGCTTAGGCGTTGGCTTAGCCTTAGGCATCGGCTTGTTACGCTTAGGCTTAGCCAAAGGCTTAGGCTTGGGCACAGGGTTTAGCACAGGCTTGAGCATGTGCTTAGGCTTAGGCATAGGCATAGGCTTAGGCAAAAGCTTAGGCTTAGGTTTTGAACGGGCCTGTGTATTGGAACATTATGCTTTTTTTCAGGAAAAGCCCTTGAAAAATGCGCAATCTCAGCACCATCAGTTAATATTCACTAGGCGTTTCCAAAATTAGGTTAACAATTTAGGCATTAGGCATTTTTAATGCCCTTTTGGTTTACCTTTTGCCGTAGAAAGTACGTAAACGTACTTAATCATTTTTTCACGTCAACGGTCAGCCCTAAGAAAAACGTGCGATTTGGGTTGACCTCCCCCCTGGTCAACCGCCAAATAAGCCTCACAGCTTCTTGTCGAGTGGACCTAGGGGGGAGTAGTCGCGAGTCGGTTAATTTGCGTAAGGGCCCAGCGACCCCCCTAATCTCGGCGTGTCTACCCGTACGGCTGAAGGCACTACGACAGCATCCAAATACCAGCACCCAGCCACCCCCTGGGGGGTTTCTCTAGTGTTATTTGCTCAACTCCCAGGGCCCGGGACAGCCGGGCCACGAGCGGCGCGCGGCGCGCGGTGGCGCGCTGATAGCACTTCCCCGCAGATCTGGCCACCGATCCCTTTCACATCCGTTCCCGGATTTGATTTTTCATCGTCATCATCGACTTGGTTGGATTTGACATCTTCGCTATATCCTTGTTATATTAGATTATTTTGGGCTGTAATTAAAATTCATGGTATAGTTTCTGATACTCTATCGAAGGGCGTAGTCAAAATCACGATAAAATAGCAGAAATATCAATAAAATGTAGTAACTTCCGGCTGGGGGTAAAGTAAAGTCTAGCCGTTGTTATTAGAAGCACATCGTAGTAACCAGATTTTTTTAGTATAGGCAATCCAGCGATTCTTTCTGATGTTAAACAAAGACGGGGTGTTCGGATTTTCCATTTCCATTGCTTTTTCTCTTGATTTTTAGCACCTATTTTTTTAATTCCGCAGTACCCCTGATAGAGAATTTGCTAATAGAAACGATACCACCAAGTCTTGATTTTTACGAAATTTTGAGATCCTGAAACTTTGAAAATTTTTAAAAACGCTACAAATCCTGTGTTTCTACATCTTATCCTTTTTTTCAGGCTAGAAATATACCTAGAAAGCTCTCAATCTGGAGTCGCTCCAAGCAGCAAAATTTTGAAATTTTGCTATTTGCTCAAAATTCCCTGAAAGATACTAGGTTTTTTTGAACTCGAGGTCGAAAGCGAAAAACAATGCCGAAATGAAAAATCTTTATATTAACCACCAGAAACCAACACCGATTTTTATATTTGGCGTTTTATTAGAAAAAACGTAAACTTGAATTTTTGAGATTTTGAATTCGCGATTCCCAGGGCCTTGAACGTAAACACCGCTTTTTCTCGTCATTTCTTCATTTTCAATAAATATTATAACGATTTAATCGTTTTTTTCCGCAGAGTAAAGTGGATCTCAGGCCACCAGCCTGTTTCTCTTCAAAATCCCCGATTTTAAGATTATTTTAGCCGCCCAAATTTGCCATTCCCCACCTGGTACTTTGGTCCCTAGCGTTGAGAGTTCAGTTTAAAAATACCATGATTACCCCCAATTTGCGTGGCCTTTTCTTGACTACGCTTGAGAGCAAAGTTAAGACTCGGCCTGTCTAGCGAATTTGGCTACAAAAATCGAGTCGGCATTTGTCGCCCGAGTAGTGACTCTTTTAATAAAAGGTGAAAAGCCTCAGTCATCCGAGTATCGGGTTTTCTCGCCCTGCTCAAAAATTTTTGTAGCCAATCGGGATCGTCGAAGAAGTACCAGAGGAATACGGTAGTAGACCAAGAGCTAACCTTTACCAAACCAATTCCGTCGGATCAATCAGGCAAAAATCTTGACGGGGCCAAATCCGCACATGTGCGTATCATGGAATGTGTAAGTAGGACGGGTGTACCGCTACCCTTTTTTCTATGTATTAGGATTGAATGAAAAACGATTATCATGGCACGCTGGGTGAGCTACAATGAGGAAGGAAAGGAAATGAACTAAAGTTTGTAGGTAAGAATATAAAAAAATTTCGCAATTTAAAAACTGAGAATCAATACCAAACTAAATTGCTTTTAGCTTATAAAAAGCACACAAATCATTGCATATGGTCAGCGAATCTTTGCTTTCTATAGTTGTCTGATGGTAATAAACTGATAAAGGTTTATTAAGTATAAAAAAAACAGGATGCCTTGTTTCCTCTAATATAACCTCGGGGTTCTATTTTTTTATTACCTCAGAGGAGTATTCGAGTATTCGACTTTCATCATTCGAAAGAGCACGTTTTTCTTAGCTAGCTTCACCGCCTAAGTTTCCAAAATGTTATTTCTTGTTCTTTTAAAGAGTCTCTCACAACTTGGCGTCAAAAAGAGCGCTGGAGATTCCTAAATCTGGCGCTTCCGGAAAATATCGAAACGGCTTCGTGATCAGCTCAACATTCTGCATAAGAAAATGGGCTTGGTCCCATTGATAAACCTCGTCTTCATTTCTTGCCTTTCATGTGTCAGCGCTACCTTTCTGATTTTCTATTTTACAATTGGTTGAGTGTGTATTATTTAAATTTATAGTTTCTATTGGTTTATTTGGTTTTTATAACCTCCCCCATTCCAGCACCCCTCCCCCCAGCCTCGGATGGAGAAGATCTCGCTCGGCTACCACGCCGTCTACGTTCGAAATTGGCGGGTGTCGGGGGCGATTTGGGTGCTGTTTGCCCTGTGTTCAGGTTTGTTTTTTCGTTCTTTTTTAGGACAAACCACCCTTTGATAGGGCGTACATCTTTGAAAAGAAACACGCATCTTCAACCCTTTCGGGCTCCCGATTTACTCGCGTAATTTTTGGGTAGAAGACCTGAATTAAGACAAGGCTTCCTAGTAACACCAGATAACCGTAATTGGCGGCTACCTGCAAATTGACACCTTCGCACCACGGGGGGTGGTTTTTAAAACTATGGCCCGAAAATTGGGAATGAAAAATTGGGCAATTTTTCGCTGCAACCAAAACCAGGTGGTGGCGCAGAATTTGTATTGGTGACCCGGGGGATCTTAATTTTTAAGCTAATTAAAGCGGCTTGGAATTACATTTAAAAACAAGATTTTAACGCCTGATTGTTAATTACAGTTTTTTTACAATTTAAACAAATTTAATTACTTTAAAATTTAATTAAGTTACTAAATTAATTACCTCAAAATCTAAATTTAACTACCTTAGTTAAAACATTCAAGCTCTGTTTCATGAAAATTCTGAGTTTAGGCTCTACGCTCTCCGCACAGTGTTCTAGAAAAATCACGAGCGTCTGTGAGTGTTGTTCGGATTGGTGCGGATCGTTTTGTAATTATAGTTGGATCCATCAAATCCGGCTTTATTTAAAAATGAAAGTGTGCTCCAAAATAAACGCCGGATGACCACTACAGGGTTATTTAGGCGCGCGGAGTGAAGGATCAATTTAACGAAAAAAAGAGGGAAAAGAACCTATTAAAAATTAACCAAACCAATTTATATCTTCGTTTTTGCGGCAGTGCTGCAAGTGCTTGTCCTCGTCCACCCCACGTGGATCGAGTCGGATGAGGGCGGATACTTTGGGCTTTACGATTACTGCCCAACCGACACGTGCACATGGAAGATTTTCCAGGTATATAGGTCTTGTTTTATTTGAATGCGTAGGCTTGGACTTGGCTTTATGATTTTGTATAGCGTTTTTTTGCCCTTTTTCATCTTTGAAGATGAAAGTGCTTTCTGAAGCGCTCCAATTCACAAAAAATCAAAGTCAAAAACTCGTTTATCATCAGGGGTTTCCAAAATGCGGGGAAAAACTCAACGCATCAAATGGTATGGCTTCCTGGCGTTGATAAAAAAAACTAAGGAGCAGCTTGATGACTTCGCAGGACCATAACCTTGAAAAACTTGGGAGAAAATGGCCTTTCCTGGATTCTGAAAATTTCCTGATTTTGGAAATCAGAGACCGATGTCGGAAATTTAGGCTAGGTTACATTTTGCAGACGTGAGCACCAAATTTATTGAATGAGCGAGGCGGTGATTGGGCTTAAACTTAAACTTGGGTTAGGCTTAGGCTTAGGCTCAAGCTTACGCCTAGGCTTGTGAGGCTTCGGTCTAGGCTTTGGCTCGGGGAGGCTTAGGCTTGGGCTTAGGCCGACTCTTACTGTCCCTTATTTTTCATATCGTAAATGCTTCTTTGAGAATTATAAAATTTGACCCCCCAATTTTTCAGGTTCAACCCTCTCCTGGTCATTCCAGCTGGCGTCCGTGCTCGTAATTGTGGCCACGATTTGTTCGCTACTCATCGTGGTCGCCATCCTGGTAACGCTCACGCAAATTGGCTACAAAATGTCACACCGGAATTTGGACCTGTTGAAAATTCACGCACCCCGCTTTTGGGGCACGTTATTGGGGTACAAAAAATATTCGGCAAGCACGGAAAATTTTTGGCTTCTTGGCTTGGCCTAAAGCCAGACCTTCTGGTCAGATCACGTGGCTTCACGGAGCTTAAGATGATTTTATGTGACAAAAAGCGTATGGGTAGACTAAGCCTAATCCTACGCCTAATAGTAAGGCGAAATCTAGGCCGAAGCCTAAGCTTAAGCTTAAGCCTACGTCTAAGCCTAAGCTTAAGGCTAAGCCTAACTAAGCAAACACCGCAGACTTTGAGACCCCCTTGCCCGTTCCTTTAATTCCGAGAACACCCGTCGCACATGTTTGCTATCAAAACAACATTTTTTTCTAGGCTTTCTATCCGATTAATGGAGAGGAAGATTTCCGGGTTACGGTAACCCTCCTGGGAGTCCGGATAATCGGATAAAATTGGTCGAAAAGCCACCGGCGGATGCTGGCTTTTGGCAGGGGGGGGGGGATAAATTCTTGGGATTCGCCTTTTAGGCTTGTTCCCAGGCTTACGCTTCGGCTGAGGCTTCGACAATTTCAACTTTGGTTTTTGATTATTTTAGGATTGGGCTGCTTGTGCTACTTATGCCCAGGTTGCACCTTACTTACGCTTTGATACCGAAAAACATCAAAAATCGCCAATAATCCATAACCTTAGCCTTGCCACGGCTTTAAAACTTTTCTGTGACTTACCAGGGCTCCATAATTAACCAGAAAAAAAAATCTCAAACACGAAAAACCCATTTCCAGCTCCTCGTGCTGCTACGTGACCGGTTCGTGTTCCTGCTGTGCGCGTGGATGCACATGTTTTCCTGTGAGTTTGCCTGGGCAGCGACGAAACACTGGGGATTCCGGGAATCGGCCCGAGTACATTATTTAAGCTCTCGAATTGCGTACTTGCATGCGTGCCAAAAATTGCGAACTTGATGTCCCTGGGCTAGCTACAGTGACACGGCGCATGGGAACGCGCAAAATAGCCCCCGGTAAATTCGGCCGGGGATTCCGAAGATTCTGGAAGTACGCTTGCAAAAAGCGAGCCTGGACTTGGATCGGATTTACAGAATTAGTTTTTCCGTAATCCAAGATAATCCAAGATTACGAAAAATTTGGGTTTCGGATTTTGGGATATCTGGAATTGTCAAGTCAAGTATTTGACGAGGTAACGGGTGACTCAAAAGTCAAAATTCAAGTTTGAAAATTAGTTTGCTGCGAAAAATGGCAGATCCTAGCAAACACTAAAAAATGTGTGATCTGGACTCCAAAGGGCCGAAAAATTTCGGTCAATTTTTAGGCGCTTTTTTAGCGTTCCATATGACATAGCGCACTCGATAGTCTCGAAATTCTACACAACTCCATTTTTTTGCAGTATTGCTGTAGACAGACGTACGGTCCTCAATCAATTCTTTCCTGAAAGCAATTTTGCCCGTTTTTGATCGTCTTTTGCCCAGTCAAAGGGATCCGGAAGGCCAATGTAAATTAGCATCAACCTCGTTTTAGCTCGATTACCTTTCGATCCCTTCCCCATCCCATTAAGCAAAAAAATAACCCGGAACCTGTCTTACCCAGCTCTAATTGTAAGGCTTGTGTACCTCGCTTTTTTGTGCATCTGCTGATCCCCCATAACCTTTGAAGGTGCACAGTATGTGCTCATTAGAAACGCGTTTTTTTTTTGACAAATTCCGACACGCGCATCATACTTGGTGAACTGGTAATTGGCGGGGGTGTTTGGACTCCTTTGGCCGGTGATGAGGGTGGGCTGATTAGCACCTGTTAGATTCGGTACGGTCAAATGGAAGATATTTCTGGAAATTAACGAAAAACCAGGGTTGAAAAGCCGCTACGCGGCTTTTCACCCCTGGCCTTTGCGCGGAGATCTTTCCAGGCTGGGCACTTTCCATAATTCTAGCGAGTTAGCGCCAACCCTTCCACCCTAATAATCACAAAAGCGACCGACGGAGAGCGTGACAAAATCCGAAATGAGCTTCCTAACGCCTCGTATGCAAATGAGGTTATTTCCATATGTTTTTAAATCGCTAAAATAAGGTATAAATCGTCATTTTATTAAAAATCTGATAAGCGTGCAGTAATCTACGCGCTCGAATACCCCTAAATACCTTTCGACCTGGTCCTAAAATTCTTCCCCCTTCCCGATATATTGGTAACCCGGTTTTTTCGAGCCATTTATGCAAAGTGTCCACACACAAACACACAAACACTATTTTTTTATATATAGTAGGATGGTTAGGGGTTAAGAACGAACAATGTCCATGCGAGTGGACTTTCCAGTGCTGCCGGTCTTGCGGGTACAAGTGTCGGCCAATCAGGAAACAAAAAAAAAGGCTGGTAATTAGGATGTCCTCGAAAAATCTCGCCACTTTGTATCGAGTAGACGCGTCGCGCCGCGGAATTCATTTGAATTCGCATGCTTCTCGAATGAACCGGAGCCGTCCCGTTGCGTGTCGCGTTGCGTGACGCGTTGCTTGTCGCGTTGCGTGCTCCGATTTTCTGCAGACGCGACAAGCAACAAGGAATGACGAATGATCATGACGATTTTCGAAAAAGCGTCTTTTCGCAGTAATGATTCTCCAAGCAGTATATTTCAGGATACCAATACAGGGTGTCCCAAAAAAACCCCCCCCCTACCTAGCGGTCCGCAGAGGATTCCGATTTTTACGATTTAGGTATCTATCGAAAGCTCTCGAAAAGGCGAGAAAACAAGGAGGGTTCATTTTCTTAATGAAGCCTTTTTATTTGCTAATTTTATGTCCAAAAACCATGAAAACTGCTGATTTATGCGAGATCTGCATGCTAATTGCGAAATTCCTGATGAAAAATTCCCGGCTTTTTAGGAAAACCTGAAATATCGATAGAATCAGATTAAATCTTAGAAAACGAAACCCGCTTGTTTTCTCGCCTTTCCGAGAGCTTTCGATTGATATAAAAATCATTCCGATCCGATCCGATTGACGGCCTCTGGAGGGGGGGGGGTTTTTGGGACACCCTGTAAGTACCTACCCGGGGTTGTAGCACAGCCTCATCTTATTCCTTTCAAGAAGCGCCTCAACCCCAACGTGAAAGCTCACCCTGAACTTTCTGAACCTGCGATTTTAGCAGATTTCAAAATCTTGAATAAAATTGCAGGCGTGTTGTTTAGCGCCGTCTCATTCACCTGGGGTATCATGTGGAACTTTTTATTCCAATACTTTTTGATTGCCGAAAAATGCAACTTTATGTTCCCTGGCTAAAAGCAAGGGTGGTTTTGCAGCTGTTGAAACACGTACTTCGCTCACAATCGAGCAAAATTGTCGTGCGATTTTCTCAACCAAGGCGACGGGTGGGCCCCAAAATGCCCAGGCTACGATGGCCATGAAGGGACATCGGGTTTCGTTAAAAAGGATATGGCTTTCGATGTCAATTAGCGTAAAACCGACGATTCTGCGCAAAAGATCTTAAAATCTGCCTTAAAGGGATACCGACGGCATCGGTCGATCACCCCTGATCGACTTTTTGGAACGTAGCCAACAGGGCAGAGAACGCGCAAGGGCGAGACGCAGAGACATTTTCTTGCCCTCGCGTCACCGAATACTTATGCCGTCGTTATCCCTTTAAAATAGAGAAATCCGGAAATTATAATAATTAGATGGCTTTATTCTAAGGCCCGTGCAAATCAGAAGTGTTCAAAACAATATTCATCAATATATCCCATCTTAATTATGTAGATTTTTACAGTTATGGCGATGCTCTCTGCCTGCCTCCTTTACCCGAATGGTTGGGATCACCCGCGGGTGCGGGAGACCTGCGATTCGAAGAAGTACGACCTCGGACTCTGCCGGATACGGTAAGTGTCGTTTTCTCTCTCTCGCTGGCTGGTTACAGTAGATTCTTGTTTTCACTTGCTAGGGTCCAAAAACAAAATCCGAGATCTAGGGCAAAAACCAAAGTGCCTACCTACCGTACCCCTGCCCCGCGTCTCATTAGCGCCCTGGGGGCTGTTTGCTATTTCTTGAAATTGTGCTGGGAGCACCTGTACTTGGAAAAGCACCTGTGCGCGCCAGCTTTTTTGATGGTTCTCCGAAAAGAGCGTAGATCCCCGACATGTGGGAACTGTAGCGCTGTCTAGCACTGCGGCGACAGCACCCACTAGGACATATTGGTCTTGATAAAGCTTGCTTTTCGGCATTTTGTTATTTTTTCGGAAATCTTATCGTCGAAAAGTTATGTTTTCGAAAATGGGTACGGAAATTTAGCCTACACATTTTGAAACGTCATCCAGCTCTCTCTCTCGCTCTCTCTCTCTCTTTCTCTCTCTCTCCCTCTCTCTATCTCTCTCTCTCTCTCGCTCTCTCCCTCACGTTCTCTGGCTCTCTCTTAGCGGTGCCTACCGTACATTTCTTCCTCCTGTGCCTGGCACGGATCAGAAACACCATTTTGTACGAACTGGCCGGCCAGTTTTTGGTCTCCGGCCGTTGTCTAGACGGCTTTACACAAAAATCAGCGCACTCCCCATATCCCAAGGGTTACGGTAGCCCAGTCCGGGCAGCCATCCAGTAATCCCTCCAGTTCAGCCGACCAACCAATCCTTGTACTCTCCTGCACGGAAGTGGTTGCCCGGGTACAGCCTAGGGTTACGGTATCCTGTGTCTATTTGAAATCCATGGCTTAGAGTTTCAGCGAGGGATTATCCGGTTTAGATCCGGGTTGTCTGTAAGGGCCCGAACGCTGACACATAGTGACGCTTGTGGGGCATCCGGAGCGGATGCGGGCGGGTTCGGGGGCCATTGATGACTTCTCCGGATGATCCTTGGGTCCGCTGGTCGAAAGTGCAGAGAGCGGGTTTTACAAGGAAAACAGTGGATTATGCACCACGTTTTTCATGGATTTGGAGAAATCTGATCTAATTAAGGTCATGGAATTATGGTTTAGAAACGACAAACCTTACGTTTAGGAAAACGGTTTGCTATCGTTGCAAGGGGTCCAAAAAAAAAGGAGTGGGAGAGAAAGAGAGAGAGAGAGAGAGAGAGAGAGAGAGAAAGAGCAGAGAGAGAGAGAGAGAAAGCGAGGGAGCCTGACTCCGTTTTAATTTGGCACTCGCTTTTCAAGAACCTACAAGATGGCTTTTCCTCGGTGTAGGCGCGGTCCTCCCCCGCCTAAGTTTCCATGCCATCCCATCTTCCGCTTTGATGCAAACTCCAGGAACCATGATAAATCCACAGCAAAAAAGCTTGGCATGCTTTCCACGAATTTGCCATGTCGCAAGGGCAGTTAAGCGGCTTTTGAGCAGAAGCTTGGGTCCGCAGCCCGAGCGGCGCTGATAGCAGCAGGTTGCAGCAGCCGGCACCCCGGATCCAAAGATTAGGTACTCCTTGATCGGTCAGGGTGTTTCAACAGAGATGATGGATTCACAATCAAGCAAAATCGCTTTTAATCTGCGCCCTGCTCCATTTTTTCATCTTTTCTATGCGCGTTTTGCAGATTTCCATATAGTTCTTGAAAACCGTTGAAAAATACCTATTTCAGTTGGCCCTACTACGTCGCCCTGGAACTCGTCGTCGTGCAGCTGTCGATGAGCATTTTCGGCTTCGTGCTAGCTTGCAAGCAACCGTCCGTCTTCCCCGAAGTGTCCCCGTCTTACGGTATACTCGCACCGGTGTGTCGCTTTACCCCTAAAATCCTGGTTGATCACAAACTACAGCATGACTCTCTTAACTTCCCCGGCTGATCGAAATCACCACGCTAGCAATTCCGCACTCACGCTACCCACAAATTACAGCCGAATCCGGGTCGCCAAACCGACGCAAATTTTAACTTATTAAAATAGCAGTAAAATTTCCGCTAGCTTGCTCAATTTGCTTACTAAAAATCATCTAGAAGACATACCTAGATTGCTCATTTCCAAGCGGTAAAAAATGCGAGAACAAAATGCAAACAAGCTTACAAACCCTCTAATTTTTCAAAAACAAAAAATCTATTTTTCTGGCCGATCAACTTTTTTTTAAGGCCACCGTATATCTATAAAGCTGAATTTTGAAAGCAATACTCATATCAAAATGATAACTTACACAGCCCTTAAAAATTCCTAAAGGACCCCTGCTAACCGCCTGGATTGGCGCGCTAAAAGGCAGCCGCGTTACCGTATGCCGATAGTTGATAGCTATAGAAACTAAAAATTTGCTAACCAAGCACATCCCACTTCGCACTCCCTTTAAAAAAAAGTTATTTTTCAGCACATTCACAAGTAACGACACTGCCAATACGCGTCTGCTACGATGTTGGGACGTACGGTACCCGAAGAGAATCCATCTCGTCTCGGAACTCTAATTCGTCCCGGATTAGACTGTAGCCGCAGCGGGAAGCTGCCCTTCTCAAAATTTTTATCTTTTTGTTCCCATTCGTAGTCGCTTATCTCGGAATACGAGGCTTCCGAGAACGCCTGGTGCATACGCAACTTTGGGCCTTAGGCGCAGATCGCCCGAATTAACTTTCATCCGGTTTTTAAAGGGACTAGGAAGGCAGGGCTATCAATTCGCTACAGATTCTTCGCGCCCGCGATACGCAACGCGCAGGTGATCGACCTCCCCTTAGCCGTCATATTCGATTACACAATGCCAGTACAGCCGTGTGCGTTGCGTGTCGCGGCCAAATCACTTTTACCGCGCCGCGACACGCAAACGGTGGTATGCCATTACGCAATGGAAATGTTTGTGGCGTGCGCAATCTGATAAAAAAGGATTTTATCACGGTCGTGGCGTCAGAAACGCAATTTAAATATAAAAATGCCAGAAAAAACGCGGAATTCTTCAATTTTTCTTTAAACGGGCTTGAAAAGCATTCTCATGTTCTAAGATATCCTGTTTTTTATCATAAATTTGCATTTGACACTTCGTAAAAAAATTAAAAAACGTTGTCGTACTTATAGATGCACTTTTTACCAGAAAACCCCCTTGCAAAATCGCAGAAAAAGGCCTAATTTGCCTTGAGATTGTCTTCCCGGTCCCTGTAATGTTATTTATTCTTTTTACCTATTAAAAACCATAGATTACATAATTGTAAATTTTATATTTATAGATTATCACTTAACTTCACTGTGCCTTTGATTTGATTTTCCTGTCATACACCCTCACTTGCTCAACATTCCAAAAACTACGTACATTTTTTGCGCTTTTCGCGCACTGCTCAAGTTTACTGTAAATGCTATGAATAAATTTGTGAAAATTCCAACCCCTTCTTATTTTAAATTAAGAACAGAGCGAACTTTATTAAACACTGAATTCAATGGTACAACATGTGCAACCAGTGAAAATTGCTGATCTTTTCCCTCGGCAAAGAGCTCCAAAAATAATTTTCAACCGCAGGTGCTGGCCGAAATCAGCAACGGTCCAAAGATCGACGTATTTCCGAACTTTCTATGCCGAAAACTCGAAAAACCCGAGCTAGGTGTATGACTAAATGACGCTAGCGGGCGATAAGTACGAAAAAAAGAAGTTGGAAAAACTGATGGTTCATTCCATTGGTCGGGATCTTCGGCCTGCCGCTGCGTTTTTCCGGAATACCTCAAAGGCAGCTACGGTATCATTTCCCCACGCAAAAAGAGAATGAGCCTTTGCTGCCGCGGGCCGCCAGCCGGACCAAAAGTTCTGCATCGACATCTGAAAAAGGGGTGTGAGAGTTCTATGTAGAGTTGGAATCGTTTTCCGCAATGCAGTTTCGGTGCTGTACCATTATCGGGGGGGGGGTTCGAGCAGGGGTAGCTGATTTTTCTATATCCAGTCGAGGGATGGCTAAAAGCTAAATTACAATTTAGAAGATGGATTAGATTATAGATAGAGGTTTAGATTAGAAGATGAATTGTAGGCGGACTGAGAAGCAACTCTACCTTTCAGTCTGCCGGATTTCGAAATCGTCCCCTAAAACGTGCCCACGTCGCCCTTATCCACTGCAAATTTTCTCCAAGGTGTCACCATCCCTTTAGCCAACTTCAGGGTGGTCGTCGACAGACGTTCGAACCCTAATTCCGTTTAATTTCCACCTGCTCTTCCCTCTCACTCATCTTTTTTCCGCACCCACGCCCCCGTTTTCCCCAGAATGGTCGCCCCAAGAAATTTGGGCGTGTCCAAAGCCGGGGTACGGTAGTTGAAAAAGCGGCGGGGCGGCGTTCAACTCGCCCCGCCGGCTTCCCCACCCCCAGGGGCACGCCCCTAAAAAGTGACCCTTCGGTCTACAGATCACTTTTTGCCACTCGTCCGTCTGTCATCCGGGCAACCGCTACGGTTTTTCGAGAAGTGTCTACCCCCGGATTGCTGCGGAACTCCAGCTTTTCAAGCGCTTTCAAGAGCTTTATTTCAAGCCTGGAGGCGAAGATGGTCAGTTTTTGGAAAACAGAAAATACAACGTTTTGTGACAAACTTGAAAACCTATACCTAAAAGTTAATTGTGATAATTGAGAGGCGTGCTTGTACATTTTGTTTTTCCTTCTTCGCGCAGCTAGCGAGCCATCATTTTTAGAGGATTTTCCTTTCTCTAAACATCATAAAAATTTTACACTTGTGGTAGCTTACACTGTAAATCAAAATCCGGTGTGATTCCGGTAGTAATGTAATCTGAGCGAATCATATTGCGAATAAAAATGAAAATGGAATGAAAGAGATCAGTAAATTTGCGTTTTTAAAAACTTTAAAGTCTTGCATATACCTTGACTCTCTTCCTCTCTCCCTCTCTCTCACTCTCTCTTTCTCTTTTTCTCGCTCTCCCTCTTTCTCTTTCTCTATCTCTCTCTCTTTCTCTCTCCCCCCTCTCCCTCTCTCTCTCTCTCTCTCTCTCTCTCTTTCTCTCTCTCTACCGCCATCCCTTTGGCTCTATCGCTCCAGTCACCAATAATTTGGACTCCGACAATCCTTCCTGTTCAGCCGGTTCAACTCATCGTCACAAAGTGTGACTACGACATGGTGGCTGAAGGAAGGTCTTCGCCCTACGTGATCCGCAAATACAGGTAAACCAATTAAAATCCCATCGGAATTGAAAAATCTGTGCCTTCGAACCCTAGCCGAATGTAAAATTGCAGGATCGGATGCATCGCGCTAATGCTATTCATTATCTCTTTCATCATCGGCGCCGCCGCCGGCTTCCATTACGGCAAAAACGATAGAGCCACAGTCGCTGCCAAACAGCACACTGATGTTATCGACAAAGTCGCGGAACTAGCAGCCGAAATTTTGACCCAAATGAATTCCACAATTTCGAAGAGCACACGATCCGTGCAAAACGATACAGCCATCGAGGCGACCAAAAAGAACGAAACCTGGCGTGTCGACCCGGAAACGCTTGCCGCCTATCGTAGAAACCCAGAACAGTGGCTGGCGGTTGGAACGAGCGAGGCCATGTTCGATTGGAATTTCATCGAACGCGGCGAGCCGAAATTTCACATCAATACGTCGCTCTTTGAGGGGTTTTGGCTGGTCAGGAGAAAGTCAGTTAATTTTCAGAAATTCGATAATTTGACCAAATTGGTATCGCTAAAAAAATTAAGCTATTCAATTCAGCAAAACTACGACACGTGCCCCCAAGGCCACGACAATGGCAACGGTGACGAGGAAGGCTGAGTAAGTCAGAGATTGACAGAAGGCGAGAGAGAGAGAGAGAGAGAGAGAGAGAGAGAGAGAGAGCGAGAACAAAAGTGAGAGAGAGAGGGAGGGAGAGAGACAGAGACAGAGACCGAGAGAGGGAGAAAGAGAACTACGAAAAACGCGAGAGAGGGTAAGAGAGAGGGGAAGACAGAGCGAGCGAGAGAGAGTGAGTGATAAGGAGATAATTTCGTCCACTATTCTGCCACTTTCAGCATCCCATACATAGTCTATGGCCAGCTCGTCAGATCCTGCTACAATCCCACAAAGTTTAACAATACAGAGGTAAGCTAAGGAAAATTAAACTAAAAAGTGATAACCCAAATTTCTAAAAATTGCCAACTTTTCAGTCCAAAAACTCTACATTTTTTTTAAAAGCTGTATGTTTCCCGACAAAAAATTATTTTAACAGGTTTGCCCGCCGGTCGCCGATGGAGACATGTCTGTTTGCTACACCCTGCGCAACACGACAAGCTTGATACAACAGGAATCGGGATGCCGAACGTTGTTCAAGGTCGGTTTAAAAGAATAGATAGCTAAGCTAAACCTGCTTAAAAATTTTTATTGATGGAGCTAACAGCTCAGTTCCATCAATAAAAATCTAATCGTCACGACCAGCTATTAGAATCCGCTAAAATCCGATTCTTAGAAACACGTCATCGCGCGCGAGGGTCTGATCTGCTCGATGAACCACGAAAAAGCCCTGAAGAACCCGGGCACCGAATACTGCGTCTGCTACACCACCAATTGCAACAAGCCCCAGGAGCAGGAATAATCTATTTTAATTTCTAGTCTATCACCCTAAAATTACGAGTATAGGCCCGATTTTGAATTTTGTGGCGTGTCGGCGCCTTTTGCTTTTTCAAAACATGAAGAAATGGCGCAGAAGCGTAGAAATCTTTAGTAGACGTGAAAATTCAGTAGGCCTAAGCCTAAGCTTAAGCCCTAGGCCTAAGCCTAAGCCTAAGCCTAGCCCTAAGCCTAAGCCCTAAGTCAGGCCCAAGCCTAAGCCTAAGCCTCCAAGCCTGCTTCCAGGCCTAAGCCTGCCTGCCCCTAAGCCTAGCCTAGCTAAGCCCTAAGCCCAAGCCTGCCCAAGCCTAAGCCTGAGCCTAAGCCTCAAGCCTAAGCCTAAGCCTTAAGCCTGAGCCTGAGCCTGGCCCAAGCCTTAGCCTAAGCCTAGGCTCTGGCTCCTAGCCCTAGCCTAAGCCTAGCCCTAAGCCTGGCTTCCAAGCCTGAAGCCTGAGCCTAGGCCCCTAAGCCCAAGCCCTCCAAGCCTAAGCCCTGGCCTGGGCCTAAGCCCAAGCCTGCCTAAGCCCCAACCCAAGCCTAAGCCTAAGCCTGAGCCTAAGCCCAAGCCCAAGCCTAAGCCTAAGCCTAAGCCTATGCCTAAGCCTAAGCCTAAGCCTGCCTAAGCCTAACAAGGGAAGGGCACGTGGACGAAGTGGAATTTCGGAAAACGCTCGCGGCTACCCCCGGGTAATCGACTATGGGGAACACGATGCTGTTGTCCGATTGTCCGACTCAGCCTTCGATATTTGAGAGTTTAGGGTCATATCAATATCAAGTGCAAACCCCGAAATCACGACTCATAAACCTCAGATTCTCAAAAAAAACTGCATTTTTCCGTTTTCCCCTGGCCATCCACCCCCTATCCTGTAAAAATTATAGTTTTTCGCCGCTATTTAAAACTTTAAAAATTGTAGGATAATCAATGCCCAATTGTGGTTATTCTTGTACAGGTCTAGGTCCCTTAAAACAATTCAGAGCCCTGTGATTCCATAGTTCACATATCATTCAAAGAAAATCGATACGAAACTTGTTGATCTCCGCCCGCTCCTAGTCGATTTACACGAATATATTATAAAACAGAAAACTAGTTAGTGCTATGCATTTATCGGCTTTTATACTCCACGAATTTTGCAAGATTTTTTGAAGTCTTTTCCTCAACTCCAAACCTCGCCGGATCTACCTGAACCCTGGATCCCATTCACTGTTTCCCCCCCCCCCCACATTTCTCAGGCAGCGGTGCTTTTGTTTGTTTTTATTTGGGTTGTGCCCCGCATAATAAAGTTATAAAATACTAAAAAAACCACGAATGCGTAGATCAATACACAATTTCTGGGCTGGCGTTTCGGAAGCGAACAGACAAAACAGCGGCGCGGCTGGCTTTTGCGAAGCGCCGTGCACGCGCGCACAAGGCAATAGTCTTCTCTGCTAATGGATAAGAAAGGACACAATAGCAGCCACACTTTAGCGAAAGCCATTTGGGAAACTAAACAATGTCAGCGGGGCTGGCTGAGGGTGATTGAGAGCCGGCCAGCAAGCCCTCCCTCGTCAGAACAGCAAAAAGACGTCGCAAACAATAATCGGAGAATATAAAGAAAGAATCTAGTAGTAACTAGTGTTATGTTTAAAAACGAATAAAAAGTTTACAAAACGCCTCTAAAAGGCGCGGCAGTACGAATTACACCGTGCCTCATCAGAATTTCTGAACCGCGGAATCTTAGCGCGTTGGGCATTCTTCGCATTTCTTACTTTTTCAAGTTTCTTGATTTTTGAATTTTTGAACAACTTTTTGCAGTTTATAAAATTCTAGTTTGCTTTTTCAGTTTTGCGTTTAACTTCCCTTTTTCTAACTTTACGATTTTTCTTTTCATTCAAAACTAGGTTCTCGATGCGCTCACGAACCGCTCACTTCTGCTTGCTTTTCCCGAGAAAGTCACGATTTCGATGTTCTATTCGTTTTCTTCTTAGCTTTTACTTCTACCCTTTTAGACCCGATTCTCGATGCGTGAACAAGACAACTCGATGCAAGACCAGCCTCCAGGGGCGTACACGAACCCAATTTTTTGCGGGGCAACTCGAAAATTTTTGTCGACCTCCCCCGTCACCACTTTCAAAACATACAAAAAGCGCAGCTGTACCAGCGCTGCACGCCACAAAAAAAAAAATTAGGATAAAGCGTTAGAACGCTCAAATTCATTTATAAAGGTAATTGACGCACTAATGAAAAACAGCGCCGCAGGCAAAAAGATTTTGGAAAAATAGGTTAAACCTTAACCGTAAAACCGTCTTAAAAACAGTAATGAACAGGCAGAAAGATTTTTATTGAAAAATCATAAGGGTTCCCCCTTACGAACTTTTCGATTATGAACCCCCCTTATGAACTTTTCGATTTTGGGGGGGGGGGGATGGAAGGGGGGGTTCATAATCGAAAAGTTCGTAAGGGGGAACCCTTATGATTTTTCAATAAAAATCTTTCTGCCTGTTCATTACTGTTTTTAAGACGGTTTTACGGTTAAGGTTTTACGGTTAAGGTTTAACCTATTTTTCATTAGTGCGTCAACTGCCCATATAAAATTTTCGCCTGCGGCGCCTCCGTGATGTTTTTACATGAATTTGAGCGTTTCTAACGCTTTCTAACTTGCCCCTTTTGCCCCCCCCCCTTGTACGCTCCTGCCAGCCCCCGTCAAGCGTGGCCCATCACCGCGAGCGCCAGTTGACGTTGGTTGTCATTTCTCTGTCTTAATAATTGCTTCATTTAGGCTGCACAGCATCATGCTCGGCCTTCTCGTCCAAAAGCTAAATTGCATTGTTTTTATATCTAAAGACTATTTTGATTGAAGAAATGGTAGATATTTTGTTACTGGCTGGTAGGGAATCACAAGGAAAAATTTGGTTTCGGTTCCTTTGGTTTGGCTCCAGAACCGATTTTCGGCCTGGTTTTGAAGCTGTGCTTGATGATTCCTGGACCAGCGGCTTCAACTACTTACAATCGTCGCTGACGATGAAGCGCTCACTTTTGGTCCCCCTCCTCCGGCTCCTTTTCCCTGGAATCAATGAGAACACTCCTTGTTTAGCCGGTGTAGCCCTCTCCCTCCTCGGTCGGGGCTGTAATTGCGAATCCGGTGGCCGGCGCGCCTCGACCGGAACTTATTTGGTAAGTATAAAAAAGGTGAGAAGGGCGGTCCGTTGCTAGGCGCCGCCCGGGCAGATTAGGGCCCACGGCCGATGCCCCACGGGACCCGCCCACAAAACCGAGGGCCCTATTGCAGGTGTTCGCCGGCTCATTTTGGGCCCGAGTATCACTACTACTACTGCTGCTGCCGCCTGTACGACTAGCCATCGATATTGACGTGGGAAAATGGTGGGTTGATGATTTTTGTCAGTTTCGTGATGGGTAGAAGGAAATTGGCTTTTTTTTATGCTTTTCGCCCTAGAGACATCTCGACATTTTTTTGTGTAAATTAAGAAGTTTTTCGTTTAGAAAGAGGAGTTAATTTTTAAATTTTCGCTTATACCTACTTAATTGTTGTACTTACCGTTCTTTTATAGGATGGCATAAAAACTCTAGATTGCTTCTATTTTTTTATTTTCTATTTCTTTCTATTTTTGATAAGTTCTGCTTGGCAAAACACCCTAAAAAGTTTTACATTTTTACGAGCGTTTTTATAAACCGAAAACAGCCCCTAACTAAAATTACCTGTATTACGCTATCGGAATTTTTGGGAAAAAATGAGTCAATGGGGGAAAGTTGTCCCCCCGCTAAAGCAATAGCACCTAGCTATCTAGTCAACCTTTTGCCTGAACTGTTTTCTAGTTTTGTTTAGCAAAACTGCTGTTTTCGCTAGCTCTCGGAAAGCTATGAGAAAAACGGACGAAAAGTTCGTTTAGTTTTGTAAACAGAAAACAGCGTTTTAAAGTGCGTATATAAAGCTATCGGGATTTTTTGGGAAGAAAAATGGAGTAATGGGCAAGTTGTCTCACCCCCCCGCTAAAGCAACAGCACCTACAGGGTGCGTCAAAAAAAAAAAGCCAAGTTTGCACCAAAATATCTCGCTTATCTTTGAGAATCGAAGGTACGTTACCATGCCAGAATGCTTAAATATGCTGGGTATGAAGATTTAACACAACTTGATTTTTTCGATTTTTGGCGACGTACCCATACAAATGACACCCGAAAACTGTGCGTTCCGGCAAAACTTCGTTTGCATTTTTTTGCATTGCTGGTGGTCGAACACTTCCAATTTTTACAGTGTAGGTACCTAAGGACTGCCCCTACGCACATCCGGAATTTTGGAATTTTCGAAGGTCTGTTTGGCAAGTTATAGCATGCTCAAATTTAATATGGAGAAATTTCGTGAATTCCGAATATTACAAAAACCTATGGCGGAAACCTCAAAATAAGCTGTCTTAGCATGTCTATAGGCTCGATACAATCCCGCAAAAATATCAAAAAAAATTTTCAGATTCGCGGATTTTTGAGTTTTTCGAAAAGTTTTTTCTTTCAAGGTCTCGAAACTGAACTTTGGAAAAATATTTCTAAAATTGCAGATCGAATTTCGGTGTTTGCTTTGCTTGGTTGTGTAGGACTGGAGTCCATCTATCATGTACACAATTTCTAGCTACCGTACCCCTTTGGAAGGTTGCCTTTTAGCGCCTCCAAAACGGATGGTTCGTGCTATTTCGCAGATCTTCGTGCCAATCTATAAAATTCATTTGCGCGGCTAGAATTATTGTCATAATTTTATTTGATATTACTTAATTGGCGCATTCTAAGCTTATAATTACAAATTCATTGGGCCATCCGAAAAGGGTGTCGGGTCCAAAATCGGGCCCCGAGGAGGGTTTTCTTCTTTCCTTGATAACTTTGTCATTTGCCACAGGAATAAAGTAATTTTTTGTAGGTGCTCTTACAATCACCCAGGAGAACACTATAGAATAGAAAAATCGGCATTTTATGGCATTTTGTCTTGGCATGCTAAAAAAACGCGCTCCAGGCGGGTTACTGTAGAAAACACAAAATCGCCGTTTTCTCGTTCTTTTCACCATAAAAACGTTTCGATCTTTCGGGAAAACAAATAATAGTAGTTTTTGGTCCGATGCATCAAAATATTTAGACATTTCCGTGGCTAAATTCAAAAATAAGTTTTTTGCATATTTTAAGAAGGTGTATGGCTGGAACTCCACGATCTTTGGCCAATAGGTGACCCTTACTAGTGTTTACCAATGATAAAATTTTAAGCGAAATC
>CATQJA010000675.1:0-36437 GCA_958295435.1 Mesorhabditis spiculigera
GCCAAGGCTTAGGCTTAGGCTTAGGCTTGGATTAGGCTTAGGCTTAGTCGTAGGCTTAGGCTTAGGCTTAGGCTTAGGCTTAGGCTTAGGCTTAGGCTTAGACTTAGGCTTAGGCTTAGGCTTAGGCTTAGGCTTAGACTTAGGCTTAGGCTTGGGCTTAGTCTTAGGCTTAGGCTTAGGCTTAGGCTTTGGCTTTGGCTTAGGCTTAGTCTTAGGCTTTCTTAGACTCAGGCTTAGGCTTTGAATGCGGCTAGACCGCGGCTTCGACTGAGGCTTAAGCTGTGGCGTGGGCTTAGGCTTAGGCAACTGAAGATTTTGCAAGTATTCCAGTCACTCAACATTTTTCTAGATTTTTTCGCGGGTTGGGGTTACCAAAAAAAAACCGATTTTGTAAATTCAGGTTTTTCAAAATTCTCCCTCATTAAAAATCTGTAAATCCAAGTAATTTTGAATCGGCGTTTTTAAAAATTTTGTGCTTACCACATTCTTGGGTCCGGCGATTCGAGACATTTCGTAAAAACGTTCAATTTAGGGAATTCAAAATACCAAAAATCTGCAACGTTATCCTCTGCCTTTTTCCACTTTCAAAAATGTGTAGTAGGTGAGAAAAATCAAGGGATCATCCGCAGATTAAATTGCGCAAAATTTCGCGTGCACCACAAGGCTGTACGGCTTCCACCCGACCGCCGCCCCATTCAAACTCGCCCCCGTCAGACCACAAAAACGCGCCGAAAATTAGATTAGATTTTGGGGGTGTTCCCCCAAAATTTGGCCACGCCAGGATGTTGTTTTTGGCCACGGTGGCAGAAACAGACGAAGCCAAGAAGTTCTCCTTCAAAAACCAACTACACCCCCCGAGATCAGGGCGCTGAAAAACCAGGAAGAGCGGATAGGTGACGAAAAATAGGGAAGACTAGACCGAGTTTGGAAGTGATTTTGGTGTCTTGGATTACTGTAGCGAGGCCATAGGATAGGGTACGGTAGACCGGGGGTAACACGCTTGGTATTCACTAAACCCAAGCCAAAGCCTAAGCCTATACCTAAACCTGAGACTAAGCTTAAGTCAAGCTCAGGGCCAAGCCTAAGCTCAGGACCAAGCCTAAGTCCAAGCCTAAGCCTACCTAAGCCTAAGCCTAAGCCTAAGCCTAAGCCTAAGCCAACGCCAAAGCCTGAGCCTAAACCTCAGCCTAAACCTCAGCCTGAGCCAAGCCTAAGCTTAAGCCTATCAGCCCTCTGTCGCTTTCTCTATCTGTTGCCGGGGCTACCTGCCTGTACAGTAGTATGCGGTTACGTTCGCATGTTTATCCTAGAAAATGGTCGGAACTCGGCCGCGTACTGTATCGTACTTTGGTGAATCCTAGTTCCTGTCAAAAATTAACGTGTCGAAATTCATTTTAATGAATTTTCCAAAATGATATTTCGACAATCTGATAGCAAATCTCCCCAAAAATCATGTTTCTGGTCCTTTCTTGCCCCTATTCCACCGATTTCCGTGCCATATTCCATTTCACACCTGTTTACACTGCCCACCCGCCTTCTTCGGCGTGCTAAAACACGCTTTGTAGAGCCGGGGGTGACCCCTGCAAAACCCCCGATTTTTTCGCCGTCCCCGTTTTGTAGCCTCGGCAAATTTTTGGTTCCACCGGTCCGGGGGTAAACAGACTTTGCGGAGGATTACAGTAACCCCAGCCGGGGATAAGCCCGGTGTCACTAAATCCTATAAATGGCAGGGGTTTTTGTGGGATCAAGAAAAAGAGAGAGAGAGCGAGAGATAGAGAGAGAGAGAGAGAGAGAGAGAGAGAGAGCGAGAGAGAGAGGGGGAGAGAGAGGGGTGAGAGAGAGAGAGAGAGAGAGAGAGAGAGAGAGAGAGAGAGAGAAAGAGAGAGAAAATGAGAGGGATAGAGACGAGAGAGAAGTAGTGCAAAACAACTCGCAGTCCAGGACTACAGTACACCCGTCCGGCTGCGGCGGGACGCAAAATTGCCAAATCCCCGGATATCCGCTCAAATAAAAATCGGCATGATATTTGCGGGATGTAAAGCCCAGCTGCGGGAGCAAACAACTTTTTGAACATCCGGCCGGAAGGGGGAAGGAAGTGCAAAAATGGGGATCTTTGGTAGATTAAAGGCCCTGGGAAGGCTGGAAATATACACATTTCTTGCGCTAGGTCTTGACAGTCCCGTTTTCTAGGCCCGGACGCGCCTGATTATATCTTGAAATTTGTCGACATCGTCGCAAACTACACATTGATTTTCGTCTATTTTTCGTTTGAACTTATTTTGCGCCGTTGTCTGGGTTTAAAGGTCTTGGAAACCTCGAAATCGACCCATTACATCCACTAGGTCTAGACAGCTACGTGACACGCTTAAGAGCATCCGGTTAGGTAGAAAAGCAAGTTTGCTTCCTTGCTGCGTCTAAAAGTTTTCAGGTGGAAAGTACCCTACTGGACGGCTAGGTTCATACAACTACGCGACACTCCTTTTCTTTCCTACGTGGTGCGCGAAAAATTGACACGTAGTCGGCCGACTTACATTGGGGGCTAATATAGCAGACATATGATGCTCTTATGATAGAGGTTTCCGCTCGTTTACCAATGCCAAAAATGACTGGGAAATCGACCGATTGAATCTACTAGGTCTCGCCAAGCACAAGTTTTCAGATTTTGAGCGTAATGGCTAAAATTTTAGCGCGTCGTTTGACGCGTTGCGTAGCTGGCTAGACCTAGTTGACGGAGGCGTTGATTCTTGGCTTGCTGGTTTCTTTAAAAAGACCTGGGACGCATGAATGCTACCCTAAAACCTCGTGTATAGGTCCTCCCCGTGTATAGGTCCGGGTGAAAATACGAATCTTCCGTAATTCCGTATGACCGTAAACTGCTGTGTTTCGTTTTTTCGGGTTTTTGCAAATATCTCGCTTGGCGACTGGAATTTTTGCGATTTCGTTTGAAATATTGATCGCATTTCGACCATTTCCAATATTTTAAGTGGTTTAATGAAAGAAATTGATGGTGGGGATCCTGAGAATCATCTCTTTAGCCTAATATAGCTTTTGCGGCGAATTGCCCCCTACGCACATTATTTGGTGTGACTTGTATTGGTACGTAACCAAATTGTACCGGACTTATACACGAGGTTTTAGGGTAATCAAAAATTGAATATCATGTAACAAGCCACTTCCAAACCTGGTACTCTGGAAAATTACAAATCGCAAATGGTCTCGGCTAGCCTGCCTTTGTAGCAATGGATTTTTCCAAGAAGGACTTAATAAAAACGGCATGATCTATGAGTTGCAACAGAAAAATTTTAATAAAAAGTTTTTTCTCAGGTTTCAAATTTTAAATTTAGATTTTAAAAATCTTTAAACCTAAAAAATTTAAATTTTTGATAGAATTTTTAAAATATTTATAGAAATTTAAAATAGGTCCCTTTCACGCTTCCCTATGTAAATAGTTTTTTTTCAAATTTTTCCAAGCACTTTCACGCCTGTTTACAATATTCGGAGGCCACCACGCGGCGGAGGCGACGGGAATTGCTATTCCCCCGGGGCTCAAAATCGCGGCTTCAAAATCAGCTCCCCGTGACAAAGCAAGGGCGCCCCTGCTCAGCGCTAATAATTTCACTACAACCCCCCGAATCGGGTCGCAATTACACTAGCCTCTCCCCTGACAAATACGATCCATTTTTGTCGGCTTGGGGCTCGCCAGGGCGCAAAGCGTGAACCCGGGCCGTAATCAGGGCACAGAGAAGCGGGTCCCGCGGGGATCCGGGGGTACTGTAGAGCCTAGAAAAAGTCCTTGCGGAGAGTTCCGCGCTGAAGCGCGTAAATTTGGAGACGAGATGGCGTCATCGGAATGATGTGGTGAAAATTTAGGGCAAGCGGGCAGAAATTCTTGAGGAAAGGGCAGGCTAGCAGAGATTCTTGAGGAAAGGGCAGGCTAGCAGAGATTCTTGAGGAAAGGGCAGGCTAACAGAGATTCTTTAGGAAAGGGCAGGCTAACAGAGATTCTTTAGGAAAGGGCAGGCTAGCAGAGATTCTTGAGGAAAGGGCAGGCTAGCAGAGATTCTTGAGGAAAGGGCAGGCTAGCAGAGATTCTTGAGGAAAGGGCAGGCTAGCAGAGATTCTTGAGGAAAGGGCAGGCTAGCAGAGATTCTTGAGGAAAGGGCAGGCTAACAGAGATTCTTTAGGAAAGGGCAGGCTAGCAGAGATTCTTGAGGAAAGGGCAGGCTAGCAGAGATTCTTGAGGAAAGGGCAGGCTAGCAGAGATTCTTGAGGAAAGGGAGGCTAGCAGAGATTCTTGAGGAAAGGGCAGGCTAGCAGAGATTCTTGAGGAAAGGGCAGGCTAACAGAGATTCTTTAGGAAAGGGCAGGCTAGCAGAGATTCTTGAGGAAAGGGCAGGCTAGCAGAGATTCTTGAGGAAAGGGCAGGCTAGCAGAGATTCTTGAGGAAAGGGGAGGCTAGCAGAGATTCTTGAGGAAAGGGCAGGCTAGCAGAGATTCTTGAGGAAAGGGCAGGCTAACAGAGATTCTTTAGGAAAGGGCAGGCTAGCAGAGATTCTTGAGGAAAGGGCAGGCTAGCAAAGATTCTTTCGCCTTCGGTTGGGGGCAAACTGGGAACCCATTCTTACCTGGTTGCTAGCCAATCGCATTACGAGAACGAGAGAGAGAGAGAGAGAGAGAGAGAGAGAGAGAGCGAGAGAGAGAAAAGCGAAAAATCAACGACATCATCTTGAAGCCGGGTTGACCAGCTGCGGTCCTGTGAATTACGATCCCGCACTTGATTATTTCGGCATTTCGGTTTACGCACCTCTAAGAATCTCTGCTAGCCTGCTCTCACTTTCAGCTTGAGAATTATTCGCTCTTTGACCCCCGGGGTGCACAGCACACAATATAAGGACAGGTGTTAATCTGCAGGGGTTCGTTAGCGGTTCCATTCCAGCTTGCTACTGTAGTGTAATCGAAAACAATTCTGCGAAACGATTTTCAGTATTTTTTTTCGGAGAATTCAGGTTTCAGCTGCTTACTTGAGCCACAGCAAGGGATATGGACTCATTGTTTTTCGGTAGCTTAGGGCTGATCGACTACAAAATAGCCAAGCCTGAGCCTAAGCCCAGCCTAAGTCCAAGCCTAAGCCTAAGTCTAAGCCTAAGCATGAGCCTAAGCCTAAGCCTTAGCCTGAGCTTAACCTAAGCCTAACCTAAGCCTAAGCCCAATTATTTATCACTTTTTCTCCTCCAATGATCTCTGCTAGCCTCGTGCTCATCCATTTTTAGCACCAGATCCCATTCTGCTCCATTAGCTCAAAAAGGATCGTCCCGGTTGCTCAGTGAATGGGCTAGCAGAATGGGATTAAGCAACGCTTTTGCATTTAAAGGTTCAGTCTCCACAATAGAGGAATGAGAAAGAGAGAGAGAGCGAGAGAGAGAGCGAGAGAGAGAGAGAGCGAGAGAGATGGAGAAAGAGCAGGAGCATCAGCTCGACTCGACTAATCCGCGGGAAATCCGACTCGAAAATGGCTACAAAAGATTCAATGAGGTCCGAAAAGAATGAAAAATCATAAAATTTAAGCTGTGTTGAAGTGGGCGCCAAGTAGTTCAGAGAGCCGAAACATCAGCTACGTTCCCAAGAATTCATAAAGTTCGCGGTGAGAACAATTCTTCAGAGTTGATCCCAATTAAAATTGTAGCTGCTGCTGGCAGGGAATTCCAATGAGATTTTTGATAGAATTTAAAGAGAGAGCGCGAGCGAAGGAATGAGAGAGGGAAGAGAGAGAGACAGAGAGAGAGAGAGAGAGGGGAGAATGAGAGAGAAAGAGGGAGAGAAAGCAAGAGGGAAGGATAGAGAAAGAGAGAGAGAATTTGAATGTCGGTATTTCGACCGTCGATACTTTAACGCCGGGAGATTTGATTCTGTCGGTATTGTACATCAAGCATTTTTGTTCGTCGGTGTTTTGCATGTCGGCATTTTCTTTCACTTCTTTCTTTTTCTTCTTTATCTTTTTGTCGATATTTTATTCTTCGTGATTTCCGATTTCAGCATTTAAAGTCGGTATTTTGGAATTTCCATCCAGAATTTTCCGAGTACCGAGTACACCTCCGGAAGGTGCAACCAAAAACCGGCCGGGCCCTCCAAAAATCCCGGTGATCTTTGTTCGAGTGCCCTGATTAAATCCTGAAACCCCCGGACTCGGCATATCCTGAAAATCCATTAATTAGCCCCAAAAACCCGGGCGCCAGCTGTCTGTTCGGCTGCGCCACCAAAAATCTGTTTGCGAAGTTTTGGTGATTATTTTTTCGAGGTGATCTTGTAAATTTAAAATTAACAGAGCCGATCATTGGTTTCAGGGTTCAGAACTACTGGGGCCAGTAATTGGTCAAAGCGAAACGGTGGGAAGGGCGACAAATATTTTCCCGGTGCGGTACAATTAGCCACCGCGCGGTGACGGCGTTTCGTTCGGGCTGTTACGCAAATTTATGAAATTACAAGATGACGGCGGAGACAAGCTAGCAGAGATTCTTTAGGAAAGGGAAGGTTAGCAGTGATTTTTTAGGAAGAAGCAGGCTAGCAGAGATTCTTTAGGAAAGGGCAGGCTAGCAGATATTCTTTAGGAAAGGGAAGGTTAGCAGTGATTCTTTAGGAAGAAGTAGGCTAGCAGAGATTTTTTAGGAAAGAGCAGGCTAGCAAAGATTCTTTAGGAAAGGGTAGGCTAGCAACGATTATTTAGGACAGAGTAGAAGGTTAGCAGCGATCCTTTAGGAACGACATGAGCCGTGCTCGTGTGGTCGGAAAAGTGACGGAATCCTGACTGTCGGGATTTCGCTTGTCGATATTCTGGCCGGAAGACAGCAGAGTTCATTAGAAAAACACAAGCCAACCGAGCACTCTGTAGAAGAGTTCGCTCCCAGATCCCTGACCACAAAGTTCTCCACCTCGTGCTCCTCGAATTTCAAAATTTCAGAATCCCCCCAAGATCCTTGTGTGCGTGTCTATTTCTGGGTTGCGATTCATCATATGACGAAGCCAGGAATAATTTTGACCTTTTTATTTGCCCACACACACATCAAAAAAGAAAATGTAGAACGGGGAGACACCAGACACACACGCATCTCGAATTACGGTAGCAAAAAAATGGGGGAGCGAGAGGAGGGAGAGAGAGATAGAGCGAGAGAAATGAAGAGACGCAGAGAAAAAGACGGTCAGCCGAAGGGGGGATATCACATTTCTCCAGTCCATATTTTGCCTCATAATCCCGGGGAGAAGCCGGGCGAAAAGCAGCGGGATGCGTTTTGACAAAATGCAACTGTCAAAGAACGTAAATGTCATTTTTGAGAGGGGAGAGAGAGAGATTTTCCGAAAGTTTACAGACAACAAAAACAACAAGGGCGAGAGATCACGGGCAATCACATATATTCGAATCGTTTTGCGCGACGAAAAGTTCGCTACCGTATACCGTCGACTACCGTACACCGCGCGGAGCGTTGCGTAGTTTATTTACAGGAAATTTCGGGGAGGCGAGAGAGCGTGAGAATCGGGGAGAGAGAAGGAGAAAAATTAGGGGCAATCGGCTATATCCTACTTGGGAAATCCTAATTAGCATCCGCGGGAAAACGCGAGGGGGCCAGGTTACCGTAGTCTAGTGGAAAGTACCGTATACAGGGGGCTGGGCGGCGCGCGAAATAAGAAACGGGGGTGAAAGCACAGGAAATTTGACTATTTTACGTTTTTGGGTCGGTTTTTAGGGACTAGATTTTTGGAAAAAAATTTCTTAATATTTTCTAATTAGCATAATTTTACATTGGTCAATTTTACGGCTTTTAACGCTAATTTGCATCCAAAAATCTTCCGAAGGTTGATTAATTTGCATAATCTTGCTTTCAAGGCCCTAAAAATCGACGCCAAATAACCAGGGCACCCATTCGACGTGGATATGCAAATTTCGGGGGCGGAAGGGCGGCGGGGAGGCAAATTTTCTAGTATGTATTTTTTGCTATTTACAGAGCACCCTAAAGCTTGTGGGGGGAGAATTCTACCGTATGCCAAGAGGATATGCAAATTAGGGGGGTTCGAGGAGGAGTGCGGGGGGTAAACGGCGCCTAAAGGGACAGGAAATAGGGGGGAGGGCGGGGGATTTCGTGGCGGGACCCGTGGGTGATTGGCAAGAGGCTCAGGGTTGGGTTTGGGTTTGGGTTTTAAAGGGGTGTTTTGGGTTTAGGCTTGGCTTGGGCTTGGGCTTACGACAAATTTTCTGTTTTTTTAAGCTAAAAATCGTTAGCCTTCAACCAAACCTTCCCGTTTAAAGGCCCATTGAAGTCAGGGAAGAGAGAGTACGAGAGTTAGAGAGAGTAGAGCGATACCAAGATTTTCAGTAGATGCTCAGCATGGCGCACAGTGCGTCTTCAGCACCTCCATCGTGCACATCTTGGCGCAGCACTCGTTGGCCAGGCCGCCGCGCTTCACCCGGTGGCTGTGTGCTGAAAAATTGGAATTAGATATGCAAATTAGGCGAGCGTTTTTTGATGTCATTTTTCAGGTTTTAAAGGGAGTGTTACACCTAGTATTTTGTTTTTTTTTAATTTTCTGTTGAAAATTTTCTGAACCCCTAGCACCTCAAAGAAAGCAGAATCCTAGAGCCCCTAAACCGTAGCATCGCGTAGTCCTGGCTCAAAAACTAAAAACGTCTATTCCAGCCCGGCCAGAGTATAATCACGCGATTCCGGTGTGCTCCTGTCCACACCCTCGTCGGACCGGGGTGTCAATTCCAGGAGCGGAAACGTCGCGACCCGGGGGAGGGAAACCGGAGACTTCCGCTAATAAGGCGTACGTTTCGGGGCGCCAAAAAAGATCCGAGAGACTACGTAGTGATACTCTTTACATTGTGTCAAAAATCGGGGCGTTCAGGACTACGGTAACCGGGCTTAGGTTTATACTTGGGCTAGAAGCTCGATTTAGAAAGTCAGCCATTCACAAAAGTTTTCCCTAGGCTAGTCGAGCAGGCAAAAAATGACAGGTTTGCATACATACCGCCAATTTTCCGGTTTCACCAATTACGGTGGCAACTGAGAAAAACAGTAATTTGAACATCGCCCCCTCTCTCCCTCTCTCTCTCTCTCTCTCTCGCTCTCTACTTACGAAGGTCCCCCCGGGAACGTGCCAATTTTCGAGCAGCCCGAACACCGAGATTTCAGCTTTTCATGAATTAGCCCAGGTTACGCTCCATTCCGTAAAAGGGCATCGGTTGCGTAGTGTCCGGAGTACAAAAACGGAATCCGAAATTGGAAGGCTACAGAACTTTGCTCAATACAAAAGTCGGAGTCGTGTCTTAAAGGGGCTAAAGTCACCCTCCCTTCAAAAGAGAGATGCATAGGACCTAAGCCTAACCTAAGCGTAGGCCTAAGCAACCTAAGCCTAAGCCCAAGTCCAAGCCCAAGCCTAAACCTAAGCCGAAGCCTAAACCTAAACCTAAGCCTAAGCCTAAGCCTAAGCCTAAGCCTAAGCCTAAGCCTAAGCCTAAGCCTAAGCCTAAGCCTAAGCCTAAGCCTAAGCCTAAGCCTGAGCCTAAACCCAAGCTTAGGCCTAAGCCCAAACACGATAAGTCTGAGTTACTCACCATGGTGGACTGATCGCTTTTTCCGGAAGTCGTATGAGCCCTCGTCGAGGCTGTTCGGCACCGGCTTTGTGCACCCATTGCATACCTGGAATTATTACAGGTTAATCCTATTATAAGCACATTAATAGTAGCCACAATTTTTGGCCGGGGCTTTTAAGCCGGCTTTTTAATATTTTGATCCGTGCTCAGACCAGATCCGTTCAGGTTTTAATCGCAGGGTTAAGACAAAATTGGCCAGCTACAAAATCGCACAATTCGAAAACCGAAAAATGCTCTCGGGAAATGACGGGACGCCCAAAAGCAATTTGACCCCCTCCAGAAGCGGAAAATTAGGAAAAGCCTGAGGGAAAATCCCGGTAAGCCGATTCGTGCCCGGAATCGGATTTTGGCGGCGGGTTTCTGCAGGTTTTTGGACCCTCAAAAATTGTGGTTTTTGGCAAGAATGTGTACAGTAGGTGAGACCTGCGGAAGTGAAGCCTAAGCCTAAGTCTAAGGAGGCCTAAGCCTTCAGTCTAAGCCAATGCCTAAACCTAAGCCGATGCTAAGCCTAAGCCTAAGCGGGACAATTTGCATGAAATTTCTTTAAAATTTCAGGAATAATTTTGTTCTGAATCTTAACGAATTTCCGATCTAAAATTTTTTCAAAATATGGCTAATAAACCTTAAAAACGCCAGAAAAGGCAAGCCACGCTCAAAAATTTTTCTCAAAAAACCCAGAATTTCCTGCCAAAATATGCAAATCCCCCACCTGGTTCATCGTGTCGACGAGCAGCTTTCCGCATAACCGGATCTTTCCGCTTCTGCGCATCCTGGAGAAGGGGAAGTGCTGCTGCTGAACTTCTTGCTGTTGCTGCTGCAGTTCCTCCGCCAACAAGCGGTCCAGCTCGTTTGAATAGGTATCAGAATCCGCGTCATACAGCGTGCCCTCGGCCATCGTGGCAAGGAGGTAAAAGCAGGTGAGGGCGAGGAGCATCAGGGACGGCATCGCTTTCAAGGAGTTCAGATGCGAGGGGCGCTTCACAGGGCAAGTGTGAGGTGAAGGCTTCTGGAATGTGTGTTGGGTGAAGGATGGAGGGGGAGGGCACGTCCTTAAGAGTTGGGCCCTGAGGGGCGGGGCCCAGGGGTTGGCCCTCTTGCCTTGGGGCCCAACCCCCTCCTCCTTCTCTCCCTCTTTCCTCCCCCTATAATACGCGCACATACAAACAACGAAAAAGGAACGGCTACAGGCGTATCATGGGACACCGGACTCTACGGCTTCTGCGCTGGGATTTGGAGTGAATGATACCCGGGGGGATGGCCCCGAAATAGCGTCCAGAGGAACGTTGCGTAGTTCTTGTGGGGGGCACGACGAATTTTGGATCTACGGTGGCTACCCGTTGGATTTTTGGAGCCGTTTCCGTCATGGTCTCAGCTAGCTTGCCTAGCTGAGCGCACGTGCATCAAGAAACATTGCTAGCCTGCCTAGGTGGGCGCGTGTTCCTCAAGACTTTTTGCTAGTTGGCCTAGTCGCGCCCACGTTCCTCAAGAATCTCTGCTAGCCTGCCTAGCCAGCATGCCAAATCCTTAGGAATCTCTGCTAGCTTGCCACGTACGTACCATGCCCAAAAGTCCTCCGAAAATCACTGAAAGCTACCACCCGCCAGAGCTTCGGTCAAATGATCTCTGCTGGCTTGCCGAATCCGTCCGACCAACAATTCCCCAAGAATCTCTGCTAGCCTGTCTTATTGCTTTTGAGCCAGCTTTGAACTCAAATGAACCAGCCCCGGAAGCGCTCTGTCTCCCCCTTGGGGCAAACAAGGTCCACTCACCGTGGAGGGCCAAGGTTACGGTGGCGCAGGTGTCTTTTAGGGCCTGGGTCCCAGTTGGTCTTGGTGTTGGTCATAGTCTCAAATCTCCAAAAACAGATTGCCTTTTTCTCCATATTCCCCAATATTCCCGCAAAAACAGATCTCCCCTTCCTTCCTGGAGTCGGTCTCGAAAAAGTGCCTTTTCCAGCCCGACTTTGGGTTTGAGAAAACTCGCGGTTTTCGTTATCTCTCTCTCTCTCTCTCTCTCTCTCTCTCTCTCTCTCCTCTCTTTCTCTCTTTCTCTCACTCTCTCTCTCTCTTTCTCTCTCTCTCACTCTCTCTCTATCTCTCTCGATCCCTCTCTAACACTCTCGCTCCCCTGAAAACCCACGTTTTTCACCTCGCCTAGCCATTCCCGAAATTTTTGCTAATCCCACGTGGGAGCCGCCGCGTTTTGACGCTCGATTTCAGCGGCGTAAACAAGTTGTAACGAGTAGCGTATCGTTCACACAGCTCCCGGGCTACAAAATATGAGAATCCCGACCGTTTACCGGGATCGAAATTTCTCGCTGTTTAGTGCCGCGTGGCGGAATTGAGTCAATGTTTGCGGCCACTACCGTAGTCTGGAAAGTTCAGGATTTCCGATTTTCGCACGGCAATTTTGTGGCTTGCGTAAGAGCCTAGAGCGGGAACAGAAACTTGCGAAAAAAATACAAATTCCTTAGGGACCTCTGCTAGCATGCCATAATGGCATAAATTTGGGATTTTTCGGACTCGGCAAACCGAGCGCGATTGGGAAAAACGGAAAGCCTGAGCCTAAGCCTAAGCCTATGTCTAAGCCTGAGCCTAGCCTAAGCCCCGGCCTAAGCCTAAGCGAAGCCTAAGCGAAGCCTAAGCCTACGCTTAAGCCTAAGCCTAAGCCTAAGCCTGGCCTAAGCCTAAGCGAAGCCTAAGCCTACGCCTACGCCTAAGCCTAAGCCTATGCCTAAGCCTATGCCCAAGCCTAAGCTAAACCTAAGCCTAAGCATAGGCCTAAGTATAAAACCAAGCCTAAGGCTAAGCCTAAGCCTAAGCCTGATCCTATGCCCAAGCATAAGCCTATGTCTAGCCTATGTTTCCCGAACTCAGGAAACGCTCCTGATCTCTGATCCCACCCCAAAAGTAGGACGACGTCAAGCTGTTCGGCGCCATTCTCGGGTACAGCGTCTTCTCGATTCTGGAAGCTGACCGAAGCGCACCCGACCATTATCTGACCAGGTTTAGCCGCCCTCTGGATTGCCGGTGTCCTCTGGCAGTCGTTTTTAGAAGCGATGCGTAGGCCATTCAGTATCGTCACTCGCCCTTATTTACCCCGTAATGTACTCTAATTGTCGTCTGGGCTTGAAAGCGTCAAATTGCTTGTGGATTTTGCCTTTAGGGTTCCTTGAAAACGTCAGAAAACTCCAGGATGCTGCAGAATTCCGTCCGGACATCTTCGGAATCATCGCGTAGGCGTCACACCTATATCATTAAGAATTTTAGCGTCAGCTCGGTTTTTGCTGTCTGTCTTTATCGCGCTCTCTCTCCCTCTCTCTCCCTCTCTCACTCTCTCACTCTCTCTCTACGTCATCACTTCTGAATAATTCCACGTCTAGACAATCTACGCTGCCGCCGCAACGTCGACACGAGGAAATTGGGCCTGCGACCCCGATGATGATCCTGGGAAACTAATTTTCCCCCAGCCTCCGAGCCACGTTTCAGAATTTGCCTCCCAAATTCCCCGACCCGCCCAACAACACACAGTTGACGTGCGAACCCGGGGGAGCAAATTTTTGGGTCCAGGTGGCTAGCCGGAAATCCCGACGAAGGGGACGTGGATTACCGGAATTTTCGATCGACGACCGTACGAGGAGCGAGAGAGAAAGAGAGAGTGAGATAGGGAGAGAGAGAAAGAGACATAAGAAGGATTAAAAGTTGTTATTTTGTTCGCCGGCGTACTGTAGAAGGCTCCCAATTTGCAAAATTTGTGAGACCTGATCAACCAACTTTGGTGCTAAAGTTTAAGGCGTGTCAAAGGCATAAATCATGCATGAACACGTTGCGGTCGCGTTGCGTACGATCCTCCCAGACGCGCCGCGCCCGCAAGGCAGCGTTCAGGTGTCGTGCGGGCGGGTCTTGGGGTCTGGCTGTTTCTCTTTTGCGTCTCGGTCGCGTCGCGGCCCGCGAAGTCAGGAAAGTGCAGCAACTTGGTCATTTAAAAATCGCATTTTCTAGAGCCCCTTGTTGTTGCAGGCAGCCGATCCACCGTACCCCAATTTCAACAGCCCAGCTAGGCGATCCCCAAAGGTGTATTTCGGCGCACAAAAATTCTAAAAATCTTCTAGAATTTTTCTCGTTTTCTAGGCTATTCTGGATTTTCTCGAAGTTCTAGAAAAATATGTTTATGCTAATTACCACCGGGCTAGAAAGCTCGGCTGTCTGTATGTCTCTCTCTCTCTCTATCTCTCTCGGTCTATCCTATCCTCCGACCAGAATAAGTTCTGTTTATCCCCCCCCCGCTGCTGTACCAAGACGCGTATTTTGGCTTCCGGACCGGACGCGCGAATCTTGGCCCCAGGCCAAGTCCTTTAGCCGAACGCAAATCGTGTCCGTGTGCTCGGACCCAAAATACAGCCCTCCGGACGTCTTGGAGACGCCCGACAACAAGTACCAAATCTCGCAGAGGCGGCGATTTTTGGCCCGGAAAGGTCTAGCAGAAGGTGTGACTCGATGTGTTCCCATATTGAGAATCCGAGTGATATTTTGGGTATATGGACTACGGGCACGGGCTAGTGACGCCCGGGATCTTGTGCAGAGGTAGCCGGATTGGACCGGCGCCAGTAGTGACACATCGTGGCAGAGAGACTGATTTGGGTCCTAGTTAGGCTTAGGCTTAGGCTTGGGCCTAGGCTTAGGATTGGACTTAGGCCTCGGCTTAGACTTGGGCTTAGGCTTAGGCTTAGGATTGGGCTTAGGCTTCGGCTTAGGCTTGGGCTTAGGCTTAGGCTTAGGCTTAGGCTTATGCTTAGGCTTGACTTAGGCTTCACCTAGGCTTAGGCTTAGGCATAGGCTGAGGCTTAGGCTTAGCCTTACGCTTAGGGTTACGATTAATCTTAGGCTTGGCCTAGGCCTAGGATTACCACAGATTTTTCGAAACCTATCCTACGATTTTTCGTTAAGCCACTGACGCCATATTTACAAAACAATTTTTTACAATTAATTTCCAGGCTCACTATCCCCTTAAAGTAAAAGATCACAAATCACCCGCTATAAAAAAAACGATAATGGCTGTCCGAAATGATCGAGTATTCACGTCTGCACGCGCTATTATTTCTAAAGTCCCCAGAAAAATCGAGCCGGGCAGAATTACGCCTTCCCTGGGGGACCAAAATCAGTGCAGTGACGCCCTAGCCCCCGAGGGCTATCTGTTTACGCCGTCATTTTGTTGTCGTGCGGAAACTCGGGGGGCGCAAAATCAGAATGCATAATTGACGCTTTTGAAACGGGTATCGGCGGGCAAATAAACAATTTAAGCAGATTATTTGAATCCTGGAAAAATGCTGCCTTTTTTGGTGTTATCGCGAGGATTTGGGAGTTGCGTTTTCGGGGGATACTGTCGCTGAAATATTGGTTCCACAAACGGCCCAAGCAAGTCTACGCTGATCCTTAGCCTAGACCAATGCCAAAGCCTAACCCTACGCCTAAGCTGAAGCTGAGCCGAAGCCCAAGCCCAAGCCTAAGCCTAAGCCTAAGCCTAAGCCTATGCCTAAGCCTAAGCCTAAGCCGGACTATAAGCTGCAAGCTTTGAAAGTTCATGACAACCACGAGCTTCCAGGTAAAACTACAAACTACAAATTCTAGGCTCGTGACCGGCCAATGAAACATCGTCGCTACAAACTACAGCTTTGTTTAGATGGATTTTCATGTTCCAAAAACTCGACTGTGTTCGACAAAAAGTCTGGAAGATGATTTCGCGGAAAACCCGTTTTGCCTGTCTATCCGGGAGGACATAAATTAGGGTAGAGAGAGAGAGAGAGAGAGAGAGAGAGAGAGAGTGAGAGAGAGAGAGAGAATGTAAAGTGCAACAATACCCAAGGCTGAACATCAGCAGAGGGAGATGAGGACATCCGATCGTCTGAGAGGACGGGGCTACATTTATTTTTCGTCTTTTCGAGGGGATTTCGAAGAATTTAAGCCGACCGCGAAATGGCTGGCAATAGGAACGGAGGAGGGAACGGGGTATTGTTTAGGTAAACAGACAGACGGAAGGTGTCTATGCCAAAAAGACGGAAATTATAGGTTAAAAAAGACGAGGGCTTATTTTTAACTTTCTGGGATGCATAAAAAAATTTCGAGAAGATCTCTGCTTGGCCGATCCCTTAAAAATCTTCTCAAGCTTGCCTAAAGTTATATTCCCCCAAAAATCTCTACCTAACCTCCCTAACCGTGAAAACCCATTCGCAAAAGATTCACTGATTTAAACAGTTCAAAAAACAGAATTCCAGAAGATCCTCTGCAAGTATGCCTTAAAAGACAGACTCCTCAGAAATTGTTGCTAGCATACTTTTTGCTTAATTTTGCTCGTTTTCCCTAAGAAAAATCACGTTCTTTGAGCAACTATTCCTAAAGAATCTCTGCTAGCCTGCCGCTCTTGCTTTCCCTAAAAATCCATGCTGGCTCCCCTCAATATATTTTTCTTGGACCGGAAAAAATTTCACTTGCATAAGAAGTATCCCACAACTTACCAAACGGCATCAACCCACAACTCGGCCGTGCAAATTTTGCACTATTCTGCAAAAGCTCAAAAAGTCGACGTTTCTCCAGCCTCAAAAAAAATATTCCCAAAATCCAATCAACTCGTTAGCGGGCGTCGCTGGGGGGTTCACATCATCTCTCTCTCTCTCTCTCTCTCTCTCTCTCGGTCTCTCTCTCGCTCTCTCGGGTTACGGTATCCCCAACGGGAGGCCCCTAGGCGAGGGATTTTCGTAAAATTCGTCGCAAAAAATTGCTGGTTGTGCTTTGTCTAGGGGTAGTACTTTCTACCCACTCACAATGCCCTATCTTGACGTCGACTTCCGGGAATTGTTAAGGCAAATTAGGAGGTGACAAAATACAGTCAAAACCCTGGAAAAACGGCCATTTTCGGAATGCTGAATAATCGGGGGAGGGGGTTTAAAGTCGAGGTTAGAAGTACTTAGGCCTAAGCCTAAGCCTAAGCCTAAGTCTAAGCCCAAGCCCAAGCTTCAGCCCTAAGGATAAGGATAAAGCCTAAGCCTAAGCCTAAGCCCCAGCCTAAGCCTAACCCCAAGCCCAAGCCTAGGCCTAAGCCCAAGCCTAAGTTTAAGCCTAAGCCTAAGCCCCAGCCTAAGCCTAACCCCAAGCCCAAGCCTAGGCCTAAGCCCAAGCCTAAGTTTAAGCCTAAGCCTAAGCCCCAGCCTAAGCCTAACCCCAAGCCCAAGCCTAGGCCTAAGCCCAAGCCTAAGCCTAAGCCTAAACCTAAGCCTAAGAATCTCGGCAGCCGGTTAGTCGAGCTGCTAAAGAAACTCGGTGAGCTTACCTGCCTCGCCTGATAGCCGCCAGCAGGCTAGCAAAGATTCTTTGGGGAAGATGATCCCATAAGATCTTTGCCAACCTGCCAGCCAACGCAACTCGCTGCCCAAAAACCATTTGCTATTTGGAGGTGGAGATGTTCCTCCGGAAACACTGGTTCCGGGTGCTTTTCGTCTTGTTTAGTTTCGGTTTTCTGAAATTCTCTTCTTTCCGGCGCTCTATAGCCCCTTTTCAGCAGTTTTTTTGTTGCCCGGTCCTTCAGCGCATCGTCGAGAGCACCCGAAGGCATCAGAATTCTCACGCTACGGCACGGTGACGCGGAGTGACCTCTCTCTCTCTCTCTCTCTCTCTCTCTCTCTCTCTCTATCCGGTTTCCGTTTTTTGGCTTACAAAGTGGTGGCGGAAGTGCAACAGACCTAGCTGCTACTTTCCACATGATAAACACCCACCCGCGCCACATGCCGTCAACAGTAATAATTTGGAAAATAAAAAGCTAGAAAAGGCGTGATTCGAGAAATTATTTTGAGGGTTACTGGTGCACTTTGAGCTTAGCAGGGGGGAGAAGATGTCGTCGGCGCCGGAAATGGAAAGGCTTTTGGCTAAGACAAGCTAAATCTGGAAAAATAAATTTGCTGCTTGAAAAGTCTTCCAAGACCAATCACCATTGTTAAGCTTGAGCCTAAGCTTCAGCCTAGACCTAAGCCGAAGTCTCAGCCAAAGCCTAAACCTAACCTGAGCCTAAGCCTGTTTAATGCAAAGCCCAAAACTAAGCTTAAGCCTAAGCCTAAGCGCAAGCGCAACCCCGAGCCTGAGTCCAGGGCTATGCCGAGCGCTGGACGCCCCATAATTCGCAGGTGTCACCGCCCCTTTAAACCTCAAAATCCAGGCCCATCGCTAATACACGTGACGTCAGCCTGCGAAAATACCCACAATTCGCCTAAAACACGTGGAATCGCCGGGGAGCTTTTTTCGTATTTTTGATTGGGCTTCAGGGTAGGGCGCGAGCGAAATGAGTAGCCCATTTTCGAACTACACGATCTCGACGACGGGCAGAAATTAGGCCTGTGAAATCGAGGAATTCCCTTACGGGAATTCCCCAGAATAATACCCACACATACAGAGGCAGAAAGAGAGAGAGAGAGAGGGAGAGAGAGAGAGAGAGAGAGAGAGAGAAAGAGAGAGAGAAAGAGAAACACGACGTGTCTACGCTTCGGAAAACGCTACGGGGCTTCTGAAAACAACCCATGAGATCCGGGGGAATCGAGGGGATCAATTTGGACTCGTCGGCTTGTCCTGTAAGAGCCGAAAATAAGGGACCGAGAGAAATGTTTTTAAATGGTTCCGCGGCTCCATCAAAAAGAATTTCTGCTAGCCTTTCCTAAAGAATCTCTGCTAGCCTGCCCTTTCCTAAAGAATCTCTGCTAGCCTGCCCTTTCCTAAAAAATCTCTGCTAGCCTGCCCTTTCCTAAAAAATCTCTGCTAGCCTGCCCTTTCCTAAAAAATCTCTGCTAGCCTGCCCTTTCCTAAGGAATCTCTGCAAGCTTTTACGATCGCCATTTTCACTCTATTTGCGGTAAACAGTCAAAACAAAGTCACGAGTATGGTCAAAATTCAATTCATTAATCAACTGCTTTTTCCGTTCATAAACCATATCAATAATTTCTTCAGGGAATTTTCAGAGGCTCCCATTCACTGCATCTTATTCGAGCCACTCTCGAAACCCCGGTACAAGAATCACAGGGGGATTTATCGTGGGCCGATGATTCACGTAATTTGGCGCCCCACGTAGCCTAGCGTACGCTGTGCTTTTCAAGGTCTGCGTAGTCCTAAGCTGATGCTCATTCTTAACCCTTAAAGAGCACGCCGAGATGGGAAACCGGGAAACTTGGAATAGAGTGGAATTGAGTGCTTTTCGGGGGTCTGGCGGCTAGAACGGAAATGTTTTCTGCAGGCTACGGATTAGGGAGGTGATTTTTAGCGGAAAGTTCGTTGGTGGGGCGCTATTTGAAAGGGCAAAGTAGCAGAGATCGTTCTGGACTGTTAGCGGGGCAACCAAATTTTCCCCGCGATTCTCTACGGCTCTGTAATAAAATATTCCATCAAACCATTTTCCTGGCATTTTGCATACGTGTAAAATAATAAAAATTTCGAAAATTTTTGACTTTTTGGTCAAAACTGTAAGAAAATTAACCAAAAAGGTCAAAATTTTCGAATTTTTAACATTGTAAAAAATATTCTTATAACTTTCTAGCAATCAAAAACTTATTAAAAACACTACAGGAATGCATTATGTATTATTAAGAGATTTAAAACAGAAAGTGGCTTTCCACCCGCTAAAATCCCCCGCTAATGGTCCAGGACCGCAGATTTTTTGGGGAACGAAACCTTCCTTCCTTAATCAGGCTCCAAAAGCCGCAATCAGCTCTGCACATCGGGGCAGACTAGCCGAGATTTTTGAGGAATCTGGCAAACCAGAAAACATCTTTGTTGGACGTGTTGGACTAAAGACAAGCCACCAGGAGTTTTTGGGAAAACATTTTCCGGGCACAAGGACTACTGGTAGACTAGCAGAACCGCTTGCGGACCGCAGCTACAAAAATTTACGCAAATTTTCTCTTGATCAACGACCCATTGCCAGACTTTCTAATCCCTTTAATTTGTTCGCCTTTGCATAGTTTATTGGTCGGTCAGACGATCGACCACTCCACCCGGGATCTCCGATGCTACTGAAAACCCTGGCGGAGAGACAGAGAGAGAGAGAGATAGAGAGAGAGAGAGAGAGAGAGAGAGAGAGAGAGCGCGAAACAGGTGACAAAAAACTTGTTTGTGCTTTTCCATCAACATACACTCTTGGAGGGGGTGCTGATGAGGCTGGTGATCTCCCAGACCATCGGAATTTCGTAGAATATTCATCCGATGGAGACGCCCGTGGGGTTTCACCACTAAATGGGGCCCAAAATGGGACAAATAAGTTTCCGGTGGCGAAAAATCGGGGCTGGCTCATAAATCTAGAAAGTTTTGCGATTCCCCAAAAAGTCTCTGCTCGCCTGCCTTTTTCTAAAGAATCACTGCTAGCCTGCCCTTTCCTAAAGAATCTCTGCTAGCCTACCTTGTCCGAAAGAATCTCTGCTAGCCTGCCCTTTCCTAAACTAACTCTGCTAGCCTGCCCTTTATTAAAGAATCTCTGCTGCCAGCCTACCCTTTCCTAAATCCTCTCCGCTAGCTTGCCCTTTCCTGAATATCCTATGCTAGCATGCCGGCCGCCCCGATGTCCTTCTCGCCTTCCAGACCCTTTAGTTACCAAAGTACGGTAGTTCTGCTATAGTAATCTCATTTCGGCAAACGATTTTCAGTTTCACCCACGAAACCGAAGCATCAAAGTGCAAATTCGTGTGCCCAGATTTCGTATATCACACACACACTCACACCTCAATGGGGTAGGACCGATTAAAAATTTGTTGGGGCAGCAGCAGAGTACCGGCCACGGGGGAGAAGCCCCGTGTAGTTTTCTCGCCCCAGCCAATTTCAGCGCTTTACCCCAGACGGATTTAGATGGACACAATTTTTGGTGCTGGGCGCTGAAAATCGTGGGGGGACGGCCGGTGACCGCGACGAGTTCGAAAGATGTTCGGTACATCAGCGAGGAGGTCGGGCAGACTACGCGCCGATACCAAATTACGTGTGCTTGTTGTGAGCATTGCATTTTCGGGGGTCAAGCGTTCATTAAAGAGATTTGGGGTTTGTGAAAATGGCGTCAGCGGAAACCTGAAGGTAGGTTGCAGAGGTTCCTATGGATTTCGGACCTAAGCCATCCCTAAGCATAAGCCTAAGCCTCGGTCTAAGCCTAAAGCTAAACCGAAGTCGAAGCGGAAGTCGAAGCCGAAGCCTAATCCTAAAGCTACCGAAGCCGAAACCGACGCCGAAACCGAAGCCGAAGCCTAAGCCTAAGCCTAAAGCCAAGCCGAAGTCAAAGCGGCAGTCGAAGCCGAAGCCGAAGTCTAAGCCTAAGCCTAATCCTAAGATGGCACGCTAGCAAAGACCCCTGAGGAGGGGATCCAGTCACCAAGGCCACGATTTCTTATCAGGCCGGATGGGCGGATTTAAATTTGCCTCTGTGCTCTGCCTTCCGCATCCGTCCACCTCGCGGATGCACTAATAGAAATACTTTTGCGACACTAATTTTCTATTTTGGCTGCCAAGAGTTAATGTCATTAATTTTTTTAATCAACATAAGAGGAGTCTTAATCTTTAAACTTTGTAAAAAACCCTCAAAATATCTAGAAACCTGAATAGCTTTTGCTCAGATCTAGCTTATTGGGCCTCACTTACGCAACAAACAATTTTTCAGAATAGAAATATTTTCCAAAAATCCACAAAATCGCTGATTTTGTTTTATAGCCCTGGTCTCCCTGGGTTAGTATGTTTAATTATTGGTTTCGGTCATTCATCCGATCGAACCTAGAGTTTAGTAAAGAGAATTTTCCTGCTTATAGGGTGTGATAGAAGTAAGAAACATTGAGGGGATCGATACAAATAGTTCCCTTATATAATAAGCGCTTTTCGACCTAAAAATGATTCCACAACAGTTTTGTAATGCTACAATCGGTTATTAATTGCAATAGCTAACAAGCCTCTAAGCGGTAACTTACGGTATCCTACTATATATAAAAAAATAGTGTCTGTGTGTATGTGTGTGTGTGTGCCACTTTGCATGCAACTTCCGTCACCATGTCCGGAGGATATTTCGATAGGGGATGCATTTTATGGCACGTCATTAGGTGCGTAATGGCTCTGGGATGACTGCACGCTTATCAGATTTTACAAATAAGCTATTTTCAACATTAAATTTAAGTTTTTGTAAAATTTTCGGCAACCCTCTTTGTTAGAAAAAATCAGCATGAACCGGAAGTGGAAAGAGCCTATATAATCAGCTGGAGAGCGTCATTTTTCATTTTTCTCATCGAAATTCGAGAGACGAATGCAGAGTGAGGAATATTCAGGGCGTTAGACGGGGCCAGGGTTAAAAAGTCGCGAAGCGGCTTTTCAACCCTGGTTTACCGCAAAATTTGATAGTTTTTACGATTTCCAAGCTTTCCTTTTTCTATTTTTAAAAAATAATCAATCCGAGGTCGGAGGCATGCGGGTCATGTGTGTACATTAATGCAGAAATGCGCAATGATTGGGGCGCCTCGCGCAGATGTGCAGATGGCAATGGTAGGCATACAGAGGGCTTGATAAAAAATCGTGGCCTTGGGGACCGCGCCCCTGAGGACGTGATGTCATTTGGCAAGCTAGTTGTGTATCTTCCGTATCTATTTCCGCCCGACGTTGAGGTCATGAAGCCCATTCCCTGGGTCGTCACTTCCCGCCCTTGACCTCGACTATTTTGATCCGCAAATTTCATTCCCAATTTACCCAAAATCCGGCTCCAAAATGATCACGGAACGAAATTGGCGATGTAAACAGGGAGCGGGGGTACAGCGTCTCGAGAAGCCCCCCCCCCGGCCGGAATCGTCGGCTCAACGGGCTCAATTTCCGAAAGCCACAAAACTCGGCGGATTCCGTTGCACTCCTCAAAACACTAATCCCGGTTTCGGTATCGCCGTGTCTTCCCCGCCGACACTACTAATTCCGAAACTGGAAGCGTTGTATGGGCCCCCCATCCGGGCTATTAGCGGCTTTTCTGCCATCGGATTAGTGTCCCGAGGAAGGGCGCGGAAAAAATTTTCGGGTGCTCCAGAAAGAAAAATGATTCCATTTTGGGAAGCAAACAAGTTTTTCGGGGTGTGCGAACCGGAGGGTACCGGATTATTTGCGGGGTTTTGTTTGGAATTGCCGATAGGGGGACCGGCAGGGATTTCAGACTACTGTAGCGCACCTGAATTTCGGTTAGCCGAGGTTTTTGATAAAATGGCGAGCTAGCAGAGATTCTTTAGGAAAGGGCAAGCTAGCAGAGATGCTTTAGTTCTTTAGGAAATCGCAGGCTAGCAGAGATTCTTTAGGAAATGGCAGGTTAGCAGAGATTCTTTAGGAAAGGGCAGGCTAGCAGAGATTCTTTAGGAAAGGGCAGGCTAGCAGAGATTCTTTAGGAAAGGGCAGGCTAGCAGAGATTCTGAGGAAAGGGCAGGCTAGCAGAGATTCTGAGGAAAGGGCAGGCTAGCAGAGATTCTGAGGAAAGGGCAGGCTAGCAGAGATTCTTTAGCAAATGGCGAGCTAGCAGAGATTCGTTACCTACATCGGATCGAAAATCGAAATCGAGAAATCGCAAAATTTGGCTACAAAGTTGCACTTTCTGCCCGCCATTATTCATCGAATAGCCAGCACTTTTTGCGGCCGCGAAACCCAATACCGCCTAATTTGCATATTCATTTTGCATCCAAAATTCCGGGCGTCACAACCAGCTGAATCTTTAGCACCGGTGGCTTCGGTTTCACCCCCCAAAAAAGTTGCAAAAACACGCGCCGTTCGCGCGCTCAGAGATCCAAATCTAGCTGCCCAAAAAAAGGCGCATAATTCAGCGAATTCTGACCATCGTCGGGGTTGCGGGAAATCCCCCCAAACAGCCGCTAATGACCAATTCTTCGCGCTGTGTGTGTTGCAAATGGGCCCTTTTTGGCCTTCTGCTTAGGCGTGAGGGGGGCCCCCCAAAAAAAGGCCCTTCAGCTGAGTGCCCTGTTTTCGACACCGAAATTCTCGCTTCTTTGGGCGCGCACCACGCTGCGTGGTTGGACTCTGGGAGTGTCCCCGCCCCGCCCGGAATTTGGATGGCATCGGAAATTCGGGGGTGGGGGTGTTGCTAAAAATTTAGGTGTCTCTAAATTCTTGAGTGGTTTTTGCGGGTTGCAGTGGAAATTGGCGAATCTTGCTCTCTACGATCCCTTTTAAAATCGAATAAATGGCTTGACAAAAATTTCATAAGAATCTCTGCTAGCCTGCCCCTTCCTAAAGAATCTCTGCTAGCCTGCCCTTTCCCAAAGAATCTCTGCTAGTCTGCCCTTTCCTAAAGAATCTCTGCTAGCCAGCCTAGCCAAAGGAATCTCGGCTAGCCTGCCATTTCCTAAAGAAACTCTGTTAGCTTGCCTTCGCGTCCAAGACCTCTTGGCAGCCCAATTCCCAATGAATCCCTGCTAGACTGCCCTGATCCCAGTAGCTTGATTCGTGAATTCCCAAAAAATCTTTGCTAGCTTGCTCCCAAGTTAAGTAAGTTAGTAAGTAGCTAGTAAGTTAATTAAGTTAGCGCCGTCGCCAAGTATTCAAATGCATAAAAAAATTTCTGCCAGCTTACCAAGTTTAAAGTTCTCTTTCTGGAGTTTCTTGCGATCGGATTTCCTGCCACACCATTGCCAGTTGCCTCCCACCCGCTAAAACCTTTATGAAATTGCCATATCCTTATCAAACTAACTCGTCGACCCCGAACTCCTTTCCAAAAACACCGCCAAACGCAAAGATCGCCGGCGGGAACCCATCGAAATTTCAATCCGAGGTCAAAAGGTGAACAAAAGCATGTATCGGCCAGGGAAAATGGGAAGAGTACACATGCCCTGGAGCACTTTTCGGATGCGGAGGACGAGAGGCCGGGGGGCAGACAGCGCGGGTAATCTAGGCCTAATTTGAATGCAATGAAACGAGAGAGGGCAACGGTCAACAGACTAAATAATAGCCGGTTCAGGCGCTGGACTGGGGGTTGAGTAAAATTTCGGCGGTGAAGGGGAGAGTTTAAGGGGACTTAGAAGGCAAAAGAGAGAGAGAGAGAGAGAGAGAGAGAGAGAGAGAGAGAGCGAGACAGAGCGAGATAGAGAGAGAGAGGAGTTATAGGGAAACATTGGTATTTAGCTGGAAACAGGAACTAAGCCTACGCCTAAGCCTAAGCCTAAGCCTAAGCCTAAGCCTAAGCCTAAGCCTAAGCCTAAGCCAAAGCCTAAGCCTAAGGCAAAGCCTAAGGCAAAGCCAAAGCCTAAGCCAAAGCCAAAGCCTAAGCCAAAGCCTAAGCCTAAGCCTAAGCCTAAGCCTAAGCTTAAGCCTAAGCCTAAGCCTAAGCGTAAGCCTAAGCCTAAGCCCTTGCTTAAGCCTAAGCCTAAGGCTAAGCATATCACGATGTTTTCTACCTTCCGAATTCCAAAAAACCATTGTTTTCAAAGCGTGTTAGGCAGCCTAGCAGAGATTCTTAGACCTCAGGCCCAGCTCCTCCAATCTTTTTTAAAGCCTTTTCCTTATTATTAGACGCCCTTTCGGCTAATGAACAATTTTTGGCGTTGCCCGCAAAAAAAACGTGGCCGTGCCGATTGTAACCCGGAATTTCTGAGGGGTTGAGGTGGCGGTGACATTTCCTCCAGGGTGCCCCTTGCCCGTTCATTGTTTCCTTGCGGAGTCGAGAAGAGACAAGGGCAGTAATAATAATGGAATGAGCTCTGCTCGTCAAGACATGCAGGGGTTGGCTTGACGTGACGGAAAAAAAGATTGGAAGCTGGGGACGTGAAATTTAAGCTGAGTGGGGACGCTGACGGACCATTTAAAGCCAAGGGCAAGCTAGCAGAGATTCGTTAGGAAACAACAGCTATCAGCGATACTTCAGGAAAGGGCAGCTAGCAGAGATTCTTTAGAAAACGTCAGCCTATAAGAGATTCTTTAGGAAAGGGCAGGCCAGCAGAGATTCTTTAACATCACCTATCACTTTCCGCTCTCACAGCTAATTCCGGGAGACATCAAAGAACACTTCAAGAATGCACCAGACTGGCGTAATATTAAAAAACTACGTCGCCACAACCCTCTAATCCCAAGAATACTGGTTGTAAGAATGGAAAGGGTACTCGAGAATAGGCATTAATAAATGATGGGTAGGATGCAAAAAAACGACGTGGTCAAGGCCAAAAAGTTCAGATTTCTGGGTATATTCTAGGCCTCCCATTTGCGGCCATCCACCAAATGGATGCACGCGTGTTTTTTTTTGCGGAAATAATGGCGTGATGAAAAAAACTGGGGTTTCCCCGTAGCGAGGGAGTGTGAGAGAGAGAGAGAGAGAGAGAGAGAGAGAGAGACAGAGAGAGACAGAGAGATATGCGGACTTCTACAGCTAGCTGCTTTCCTCAACGATCTCAGCTAGCTTGCCAAAGCCGGTTTTGCAGGCTGATTACTTGCATTACTTTTCCTAACGAATCTCCGCTAGCAGTTTTTGCTCCAATTCATAGACATAATTCCGAAATATGCTCTGCTAGCTTGCCTTAAGAGGCTAAATTCGAGCGCTTAACAATTTCAAGCGCAAAGAATCCCTGCTCGCCTGCTCCCGGTGATCAGCCCTTCATTTCACAATTTTGCGAAATTTCCACCGCATGTTTTTTCTGTTAACGTAGCGCCCTTTCAGTCTCCCAAAAGCGTATTTACCCTAAAACCACTTCCCTTTCTTGCTCTCCGAAAAACGCAACCCACTACAATACCGAAATACCAAAACGGCCCTGGGGCCACCGTAAACACACCAACACGCAACAGCACGCAATGCGCTATATCGGGAAGCGTGGGATTCGCTACGGAAAAAGAGGGGAGCTACCGTAGTCCGATTTGACGCGTAGTAATTTGGAATGGTTTGTACTAAGGGGGTTAGCGGAAAAATGCTTTCAGGGTCTCGACAGTTTAATTTTTGAAATTTAGCAACGTCGGAAAAATTTAGATTGCTTCTCAATAAACCCTGCTAGCTTGCCCTGTTGATCCTCTTCAGGTTCTTGCTTGGCTTCCGCGAAGTAAAAAACCGAGAACAAGTAGATGATGCTAGCCAGAGAGAGAGAGAGAGAGAGAGAGAGAGAGAGAGAGATAAAGAGAGAGAGAGACAGAGATAGAGAGAGAGAGAGAGAGAGAGAGAGAGAGAGAGAGAGAGAGAGAGAGAGAGAGAGAGAGTCATAAATAGAGCGATTGAGAGGGCGAGAGAGATAAACTTTATGCAGGCTTTATATCAGCCTGCAGGCACGTTCCCTGAAAATTCACCGTCCTCGAAGTACGTAGCATTTCCATGGATTTCAGGTGGTTTTGCGGATCATCTCGGGTCTTCTCATCTTCCTGACCTTACTCATCTGTAGATTTCGTACATTTTCTGTAGTATCCATCTACCTGACTTTCTCTTAAAACCTCGCTTGTGCCATTCGTTACTCAACAAGACCTGGAAAGGTCGTTTTCATCAAATTCAGCTCAAAATATCCGTGACCTTTCCCACACATCGGGGGTTCCCGGTTCCCACCCCTCAAAAAAGCCCTAAAAGTCGACCTTTATGTCCGTCAAAAACCCCAAAATCCAATTTGCATGCCAAAAAATTGGGGTCGCCCAATCTCCCACGCAGCCCTCGGGTTGGACCAATTTGTGCTTGTCGTCCCCTTCGGTGTGCGCGTGTGCTTTCATGCCCCTCGCCGAGGCCAAAAATTGAACCTGGAAGCGCTGCTGCTGACGAACCATGGGATTAATCTAGCGCTTTTCCGTTTTGACCCTCTTTACGGGTTGTCACAAGGGGTCATCCGAAAAGCGGGGGTCGACTGAAAATGGGATAAAATGGGAATATAATCTTTGGGAATCCACGAATCAAGCGACTGGGATCAGGGCAGACTAGCAGAGATTCTTTGGGCTTTGCCCTGCCAAGGTTCTGAAAATAAGGGCAAGCTAGCAGAGATTCTTTAGGAATGGGCAGGCTAGCAGAGAATATTTAGGAAAGGGCAGGCTAGCAGATATTCTTTCGGAACGGCGGGCCAACAGCACAAATTTTAACCGAATCGAAGCTAAAAATCACCCCAATGTAACTAGCAGAGGTTCTTGAGGAATCAAGCACTCTGCCGCAGCCCGCTTCTAGGGCAAACTAGCCGTGATTCTTAGAGAAATCTAAGAGATCAAAAATATAAAGCCCTAAAAAAAATTTTTCCGGTGCGGTCCAGCTGCGTTTCTTCAGGTATCCAAACCAAACCAACCTCAAACCACAATTTTTAGCAGCTTGACTTTTTACCTTTCTCATTCCAGTGCCGGTCGGGCCTGAAAATAAACCAACCAACCCGCCTCGATATCTGAAAGGCCAAGCGGGGGCCGGCTGCCACGCGTTTTTCGCTCATCGGCGTCTTTTTAGTACTTTTGTAGCGCCACTGGGGGGAGCACAAGCCGGATGTGGCAGATATCCGGGGGAAGGGGTGGGGGATGCGTGCCCCTCTGCTAATCTCTGCTAGCCTGCCCCTTCCCAAAGAATCTCTGCTAGCCTGCCCTTTCCTAAAGAATCTCTGCTAGCCTGCCCCTTACCAAAGAATCTCTGCTAGCCTGCCCTTTCCTAAAGAATCTCTGCTAGCCTGCCCTTTCCTAAAGAATCTCTGCTAGCCTGCCCTTTCCTAAAGAATCTCTGCTAGCCTGCCCTTTCCTAAAGAATCTATGTTAGCCTGTCCTTTCCTAAAAAATCTCTGCTAGCCTGTCCTTTGCCACAGAATCTCTGCTCTGGCCAGACAATCGTGACGTTGCCCCTGATTATACAAACCATCCGCTAAAAATTCCTCAACAACCTTTGCAAGCTTGGTTTGATATTTTCAAGCCACGCTTTGTATGCGCACCCATGATTCATCCCCTCTGCCAGCTATTCCAACCTGCAAACACCCATTAAACCTTCTATTTTCAGCTCTTTCTCGACGTTGTGCTCCTTACGAAATTCCATTATGCCCGGGCTCAAGAACCCGTGTTTTCACCCGGGCGTGCGACACCAATTTTGGCGGGGGGCCAGCCCGATTTTTGCGTGGTGGCCCTGGGAAAAGCCTATTTTCAGCCGCCCGGGCACATGTGACGCATTTTTGTGCAATGCAAAAGAAAATGGCCGGCGGATGCCCCGGAAATGGGAGCGGCCTAGAAAAAATATCGGCAAGGGACCAATATGTAAATATCTGCGTTGAAAACCCTTCGAAAGTTTAATTTTTCGGGCTTTCGGTCGCAAATTTAACTTATTCCGGCTTTTTGCAGAACACGGAAGCTTATAAATCTTATTAAAGTTAATTTTTCATATTTTTCCGGTTTTTATATAGAAAAACGACACCTACAAACCATAAATTTAGAAAAATTTGCGAATTTTTCGGCCAAAAATCGAATTTTTAAGGAAGTTGCGCAAACATTTGTATGATTTATGACGTTTTAAGATCGTTTCGCATCCTCAAATCTTTGAAAACGTTGTAAAAACCTAAAAATATTGAATTTGGCTTCCCTGCTGAAGAAAATATCTAAAAAACTTTAATTTCTGTTTTAATAGAGCTTTCAGACATCATCGCCACCGTCTCCACGAAAACACTAGCGACAAGTTGGAAAATCCGGTGATTTCCGAGCCACCACCGGCCGCTGTAAACAGATGTAGCCGCTAGAATACGGAAGGGCTTCCGACTGGGCGACGTTTCAGAAACCTAAATCTGGAAACTTCAAAAACCGCCTTTCACTTCACGGGGAAATCGCCCCTGAAACGGGCAACACACATCTCGGAATTAATCGGCTAATTTTAGGGGTTCGCCGGATCGGCGGCTGCAACGTTGCGACTTTCTAGGGCTTCGGGGAGCAGACGATCAACGGCGACGTGTAAAACGGGCGTTAGAATTTGTGGATTCGAGCCGGGGACGGACGAAAAATACAAAACTAGCTTTTACCGAACTCGAAGGTGCAACTCACGATAGCCGGTGCCAATCGACGAAAACCAAGAAAAACGACGCTAAAGCCCCGGCGCTACGAACGCTCCACAGTACGTAGCCGTGAAAATTTTCACGCACGCAGATGCGCACGCCACGCGCCACAGTAGAGGCCTCCAGAAGCACTCCTCGCCCATTTTATTCTTCCCGGATTGGGCGCATTTAAATTAAATATTTTCTTCTATTTCTTTTGGCTTTTTTACTGCAATCGCCCTTCCTGTTTAGCCTTTTCAGTTCCGCAGAACTCCTCGAAATTTCCTAATCTATCATACAGCTATGCTTGACTTTCGTCAGCTGTTCCGAAATTTTGGCTTTTCGAATACTCCTGACGGCACCTTTGCAGGTAGCCTTCGTTGCTTCAATTGTTCTTGTCTACTCCACTTTTCAGTTTTTGTTGCGTGAACCTATCTAAAAGCACTTTTTCAGATATGAAGGATAAAGAAATTGACTTCGGCAAGAAGACCGACACGCCGCCGTTTGACGCACCAGAGTACCGGAATCAAAGCTTGGAAGCGACTAGCCGCCATTGCTTGATTCACCACCTCGTGCTCGACGTCGATTGGCATATTTCCGGCTCGCGCTACCACAACTACGTTATCCAGCTCGGTCCTTCAAATGTGTCGTCAATCACGCAAGGCTGCCTCGTCCATCGGCCAATCGAAGTCATCGAATGTCGCCTCATACGCGAAGCTCCCTTCGACCCCACTTATTTTGGAGTGAAACCTCAGGTAGCCTTTGCTTGTGAAAGCCTCGTCGTGCCAGTGGAGCAGACGACCCTCCACCGTCGCGCCCTCGGCGAAATTCTGGCTGCCTTGCAGCCGATAAATTTGTGGTTGAGCGAGTGCCCGGGCTGGAATATATATGTCGGCGTTCCCGGATCGATCTTCGTCAATAGCGTTTCGCGCTCCCAGATGCAATTTATGAAGCATTGGCCGACGCCCCGCATCGCGTTCAAGATCACCAATTGGCTCGACAACGACGACGGCATGGACCTCTGCCAAAATTACTTAACCGATTGGAGGGCGGGCCGCAGGCAGATCGCGACATTTTGGTGCCAGCTGGGCGGCGAAGACTTTCAGAGCCACGTCCACGACATTGCCGCCTTTGCGGAGAAACTCAATTTGAAAAGGGACGGCATCATGTACCGCTGGTATGGCGAAGCAAAGCGGATTGATGGCCGGGTTATGCGCATATTCGCCCGAGTCCTCGTCGATACCCTGCCGTATCGAGGCCACAAGGCGCACGGTCACATCATTTTCAACGCCCTCGGCGCTCCGACGACGAGCTTCCTCCGCAAAGCGGCCGACCACGTCTATGAATTTGACGCCATGGCGCCCAACTTCTAATGAACGACCAGGCACGACCATGTTATTGCCGCCCTTGGCCTTTGTTATAAAAATTTGTTGTTTTTTTTTGTTCAACGATCGTACTTGCTAGATGTTTTTCTTTTGATGAAGATAGGCGCTGGAGTTAATCATGTAGTTCAGAGGCTCGGCTTGGTTAGGCAATTCAGAGGAGTTCAGGATTGAGCTCCGCAACCCTGACGTTGTGTTCGGCCCGCTGAGTTGTTTTTGATAGCGCTTTGTGTTTTTCTCGGCTTAGCAATTCTGAGGAGGTTCGATACTCGCGTCTCCGATGATGTCCTCGATCCGCGCAAGAGTTTTGATAGCATTTTTTGTACCGTTTGGCCTTTTCACAACCGTTAGTTTAGCAATTCAAAACGCATAAAAGCCCGCCGCTCAATTACTCGCCTTCTGCGCTGTTTTTCATGACCTGATTGTTACGTTTCGCATTTTGCCCGGATCGGCGTTTATTCTGGTGAGTCAGGGTTAGGAGTTTGGCTGAAGTTATCCGATTTCGTCTTGCTATGCTGCGTGTTTTGCTTGGAAATAAAGTATTTCGGGCTCATTCTTTTATTTTTAGATGTTTTTTATTAGTTCTTACTTCCAGAACACGCGAATTTTGCTCGTTCAGTTACCTTGGATCGGTTTAGGTGATTTTTCTGCAACGACTGTCACTACTGGAATGCAAAATTAATGTTTTCAGGCCTGGAAAAACTAAAATCTGCCTTGTGCTTTAATCACTGATCGACCGGCGTGTGATGTGATGGACAAGTGGCTGGGATGGGCAGGCATTTCGACGGTGGCTGGGTGGGCTGTGAATTGTCTGCGATTTGTGTAAATAGGGGCCGAGCCCCGGCTGGCCACTCGTTCGCGCGCATCAACCACATTTCGGCCGATCGCTTCGTCTGCTTGGAGAAAGCCTGAAATAATTTTTTCAAAGAGTCCAAATCTAAGAACAAAGCTGTTGACGATGTTTTCTGATCGTCGGCAATTTTTGGGTTTCCATTCTACGTTTTTAGTTGTTTTTCCTCGTCTTGAAGCGTGCGTCGCAGAAATTTTTTAGAAATTTTATGTATTTCTTGGTTTTTCGTAGCAAGTGGCAGTGATTCTTTAGAAATTAGGTTGCTATTGCTTAGTATTTTGGGTAGCTAGCAGAACTCCGTTAGGAATTTTGGTACTATTCAAGTTAGGGGGGGGGGGGGCAAAATTTTTTTAGGGCGATTTTTTTGAGCTACCTGGCCAGTTTTTTTGCGGCTAATCCAGCGTAAGACCCAACTCCTAAGCTAAGCTACGATGAAGCTCAGTCAAATTGAGCTTCAACAAAGCTAAGCCGAAGCCAAAATCAGTGAAGCTGTGACAAAGCCAAGCTACAGCGAGGGTACTTCGACCGCCCAGAAGTTAAGCCTAAGCCTTGGCTAAGCTAGGGTTAAGCCTAGGGTAAGCTAAGCCGAAGCCTAAGCTAAGCTAAGCCTAAGAAAAACGACTGGAAATATGCGAAAAATTTTGTCCCCCCCCTAACTTGAATAGTACCGGAATTTTTACACTACTTATCAGCTTTTTTGCTGAATCTCGCCCGGATTCTATCGAAATTTGCTAGATCTTCGTTCGTTTTGCCTGGCAAGGAGCTGAGCTTGAAAGTTTGTAGTTTCTAATGCGATTTTTAGCCGATAAAATTTGGCTTTTTTGTCATTTAGCATCTTTTAGCTTTTACTGAAAAAGTAAAAACGAAATTTGCTTGAGGGAATTCCCGAATCCAATAACTGTTTGTGTTGAAAACTGTTTTGATATCTTTGAATAAGCACTTTCTATATTATCTTTTTTATGTATTTTCAAGAAGACAGCACTCGAAAATTGTTCTGCCATCGTTTCGAGTATTGCCGCTCTCGAATTCTGAAGGCAAATATTTTGGCTATTGTTTCGCGCGGATCGGTTGGCCGGGAGGGTATCAAAAGTCAGGACAGGGCGAAGCGGAAGCTAGAGATAGAGAGGAGAGAGCGAGAGTGAGAGAGAGAGAGAGAGGAGCGGGATATAGCCCAGAAATTTGCATCCTCACCTCCGCCGGTGGTCGCCCCCATTCCAATACCTCGGCTGTAACACCTGCCAGCCCGTTGTGGTCGACATTGCGCATGTCGGTTGTCCCGGGGTTGTGTACCGGAATTTGGACCGGAAACTGGAATGTAACGTACTTAATTTCATAGGCTGGGGAATATGGATTTTTCGAGCGTTTACCGTAACTTTACCGAGAACCGAAGCCTACAAAACCGAGAAAAAATGAAAGCATTTAGGAGTTTTGTAGTCTCTAGCCTTCGACATCAGTCTAATTGGTCCAAAGCGATCCATGTTAGCCTGTAATATATACTTCCCTCTTACTTTGTAACCCTCGCCTCGCTCTCTCTCTCTCTCTCTCTCTCTCTCTCTCTCTCTCTCTCTCTCTCTCTCGCTCTCTCTCTATCTCTCTCTCTTTCTCAACGTGTTACTCGAAATAACTTGTAAATTCATCCCCCGGGCCATCACGCCAACAAGCCAACAAGAAAAGCCGGCTTGTCATTTCAAGTCCCTTTTTTCCACAATGCGCTCCCGAACGGGGCAATTTTTAGAATGGCAGAGCCGGTGGCCCTCTCCCGGGGGCAGGAATGTCATTTTATGACCCCCTCCCACCTGTTGTATGATATCCGGCAGTTGGTTTTCTTTTTCCGCAGATCGCCATATGGATTTTCCCCAAGATTCTTTGCTAGCTTCATCAATCAGAATTAAATCAGTGATTCTTTAGTTGGTTGCTCTTCCTAAAGGATCTTTGATAGCAGGCCGTCCTTTCCAGATTCCCCAAGGATCTCTGCTAGCCTTCCCTAGCTTACAAGTTCCTCAAAGGTGTCTGCTAGCATGTCGTGCGCTACTGTTCCTTAACCTTCTCTGCGATTTTCCGCAAGCTTTCTTTGCTAGACCGCCCTGTTGGCTCACAAAAAAGTGCCATGATCCGCAACAATCACTGCTAGAATGTCTAAATATGTAATGGCATCTTGCCTTCACAGTTCCTTAAAACGACAAAGTTGCTTTAAATCAACCAGTTTTCCCAAAGAATCCCTGCTAGCTCGCCCATGAAGCTGTAAAAATGCCGGAAGACCCGCGGCTTTGTTTTGATTCTCATTTCGAGCCCCCTTCCGGCGGCTCGGCTTTGTGTATGTGAGGGGATTGTCGATGGTTTCTGTCTCGCTTTCTGTAATTCTCTCTATATCTCGCCCTCTCCTTCTCGAATTCTCTCCATCTCCCCCGCTCTCTCTCCGGAAAGGGATAATCCGGCAGCCATGGACGAGGCGGTATTTGGGGGGAGTCTAGTAGAAAACTCCTTGTCCCCTTGGGCAGCCATTTTGTGAAATCGATTTCAGAGCTCTTTCCATTGTTTAGGTTTAAAGGGACTGGGAAGGCATGGCTAGTTTAGATGGCTATAGACGCACCGCGACGCGTATCGCATCCGCTTACGCCTCCTATGCGCATTTGGTACGTACTGAACAGTAGCTTAAGCCTAAGCCTAAGCGTAAACCTAAGCATAAGCCTAAGCGGAAAAAATCACATACAAACCCAGTAAGGTGCCCCATCTCTTTAGATTGAAACCTTGTAATCGAAAGGCGTCAGCAATATCCGTCCCTCTCTCTCCATCTCTCCCACTCTCTACCTCCCGCTATCTCTCTTTCTTTCCCTCTCTCTCTATCGCTCGCTCTATCTCTCTATCTCTCCTTCTCTCTCTCTTCCTCTCGCATGTCTTTACAACCCCCCTATTTTTGCGAGCCTCCCGAAAACCCCCAGAAAACATATCCCACACCTATCCGCGGCCCGAAATTCGCTAATTTCCGGCCCCCGTTTTTCCCCCGAATTTGCGTCGCCTCCCATACACCCTCATAATCCCAGCAAAATTGTAGCCTTTTTCTGCGGCCGGGGGGCCTTCTTCTGGGGGCTTCTTGTAGTCTTGTTTTCTGATTTGGTGCTCAGATATTTCCGATTGGAAAAGTTTGTGAGGGAGAGAGAGAGAGAGAGAGAGAGAGAGAGAGAGAGAGAGAGAGAGAGAGTCAGTGAGAGAGAGAGCGAGATTCTACAACGGTCTTCCCGTTTTCAGGCTTTGTATGTCGTATCTTTCTACATTTTGCATTATTTATTTGTGTATTCTTCATGTTGCTCTTCCTTTTTTCCTCTTGCTCTCTCTCTCTCTCTCTCCCCTCGTTCTCTCTCTCTCACTCTCGCCTGGATAGTCACTGACGGTCCGGGATCGTTGTCCGGGCACGCGTATCGATATTCCATGCTCGCTCAGTCGGCGCAGGACGATTTCCCTCCCTTTTTTCCACACTTTTTTGGTCCAGGCGGCGGCCGATTTTTCCACGCCGAGTTCCCGGACAAAATTGGTCTCGAATTCAGGTTGAATAGCTTCATAGAAATTCTATATTTTTATTATCCGAACAAGCGTAATTTATGCAGCATCTAATTTGGTTTTTGATTTAGTTCGATTTTTGAACGTTGAAAAATAGTGCTCCATTAAAAAAATTTCAGCTGATTATTACAATTTTCAGCTAAACCATTGTTAATTGAATTCCATAAAAAGCTAAAAGTATATAAATTTTTAGAATAACCTGCAAAAAAATGATATTTTCCTGATTGACAATCGATTTCGCCAACATAATTTGTGGAGTTTAAAAAACTAGGCAATCTCAGATTGGCAATTATGCTGGGGGCCTCCCAGGCGTTACTACTCTCTGGGACCCGACAATTTTGATTCTTCCACACCCTCTGCTCGGCCGACACCCACAGAAAGGGCTTCTGGTCCTACTGTTTTTAGAACCCGCGGGGGAAATTGCAAGTTTCTCGATTTGTGGTGTTGAATTTTTCAACGTTTCAGAAGCTTAGACTTGTTAGGCTTAAGTATAGGCTTAGGTCTAGGCTTAGGTCTAGGCTTAGGTATAGGCTTAGGTATGGGCTTAAGGTTAGGCTTAGGTTTTAGGTCGAATACCATTAATGGGCTAACACTTAAAAACGACGCAGGGGCAAGCTAGCAGAGGCTCTTTCGGAACCTGATCAGCATGCAAAACGTGCAATTCCTAGCGGGGCAAACGAACAGAGATTCCTAGAGAAAACCCGGTCTTTTCCTGTTTTTTTACCATTTCCTGTCTCAAGCATTTAGACTATTTTTAGTCATCTCAAAATCCCAATCAATCCGCCCTATCAATCTCTTGTGTTCTGGTGCCCCGCTGGCTGCCAGCCGAGGGCCACCCACGTGCTGTTTCTGCCCCAGCACTTGTTAGTGAGGATGAGGCGATGGTTACCACCCCTGCCCTCCTCCTCTCATACCTTCTCTGATGTTGCCCCCCTGGTGGCTTGTTACACAGTGGCCACATGATCCGTGGCGTGGCTCTGAGGGCAAATCTTTGATCGGGGTAAGGGCAATGGGCTGATTTGAAGCTTGTCTCAACTGGTCTCTCTTTTTCTG